>BTHU01000012.1:29794398-29996898 GCA_036184795.1 Tokudaia tokunoshimensis | reverse complement strand
GTGTCACAATCAGGAAGTCCAGAACCACAATCGTAGCCTTTCAGATGGGCTCTCCGTTCCCTCTCAAGTCCCTTACCTCTCTCACCTTGACTTAAGTCACACTGGATGTGCACTGCTCTTCAAACACAGCAGGAACTCTTACTTCAGATTAACCGTAGTGATATTTCCTTGGCCCTGACCATGTTCTCACCAAATCCACATGTGGTTCATTCCTCAATTCCATATACCTTCTCCAAATGCTCCTCCTTTGACAGCAAATCCACATTCAGACCCTTCTCAGGCATTCGGTACCCAGTCCTCTAATGGGTTTTACTCTTTAGCACTTACCACTGGCTGAAGTATCCTTTGTCTGTTCACTGTTGTGTTCTGTCACTCAAATAAAACACCATGACAACAGACATGTTCCTTCCCTTGTTGTTCTCCATCTCTCAGACAGTACTGAATGCAGGATGAGGGAGGATGAATGAATGATAAATGAATACATTGTGGGAAGGCATCTACTCATCCTGTCTAAGTCTCTTTGGGCAAATAGCTTTGATGGCATTGCTTGTAACCTCTGCAGCCCCTGAGCCTCCGAGGCTACCAACTTGCCTTGGCTTACTTCGTGGCCTAGCCACAAGGGAGAGCTACTCTGGGAAAGAGGACTGATGAACGGTGGGAAAGAAGCCACTAACAGTTCAGGATGCTGCTTGAGGAGTGCATGCACTGAGGATGAATCACCAGAATCAGTCTGACAGGAGTAAGTTCCATGGGAACTCCCAAACTCGGTCTCCTAAAGAAGTTTACAGTGAGGTACTGGGTAGGCTGAGACTTCTTGCTAAGGCAGTAAAGCCAACCTTTCTTGACGCACAGAGTATGGAAGCTGCTGCCCATTTTGCCAGGAAACCAGCAGGGGCACAGACCTTACTTTTGGAATTTGCCATTCCACAAAGGTTCACTGTAGGTACTGTGTACCCAGCTCCATGTAAGGACTGTTTCGGGAGTGGAAATTTCCAGAAATACAGACCCTAGAGTCCCCCAGGGAGGGTAACTTTCAGCTCAAGGAAGTTTCCAAACTTTTGTTCTCCTTGGCAGAAAACCTGCAAAGATACCGCCTCTCTGCGCTTCCCGCCCCCTGCCCCCCGCCCCCACCCCCACCCCGGGCTGAGGCCCGTGCAGTCCCTGTAGGTTCCCATCACTTCTTAACACCATGGAAATCCTTCATACCTCTCCCCCAACTACTTCTAACTCCTCGACAGACTTCCACCATGTATTGCACTGGACTTTGGACCCAGATCTATATCTACTGGTGTCCTAAAAGCCTTCCCCTGACACAGGCCTTGCTACAGATAAGAAAATCCTCTCAAGTAGAAATACTGAAAATGGTACAAGATATATTTCTGAAGGGTATGGTATTTTGGGGGTGCCAGCTAGGATTGTAGCTGGCAAGGCCTCCAGCAGAGAAGAACAAGGGTCAAATTATAAACAAGCTACGTTGACCTTTGGAATGGAATTTGGCCATTGACACTGGAGGCCACTGGTGCTCAGGGTCAGCATAGGTAGTGGTGGCGATGCTACTGATGCCAAGTCTGAAGGCCACAGGAAAATCCACTGAACCTTCCCGGAAGCATGGCAGCTCAACCCACTCACCTTAGACATGGGGCCGCCTGGGATTAACTCAACTTGTGTGACGGCTGTCTTCTCTCTGGGGACTGGAAGGGTGACATCACCTATAAACACTCGAGGGTACATTTGAAACAACTGGATGAGGCTAAGAGTACCCAAAGGCTGATGTGATCTCATTTCCAGAATTTGACCACTCCCTTGCCCATCTGAGCTTTGGTTATGATAGCCCAACAGGGCTAGTATCGTCTCCACAAGAGGAAATAAGCGGAGACAGTATGACTTCCTGTCACCTCTAGTGGTCTGTGCTGGCTAGTTATATGTCAACTTGACACAAGCCAGAGTCACTTTGGAAGAGAGAACCTCAATTGAAAAAACCCCCCCACCAGATTGGCCTGTGGGCAAGTCTGTAGTGCATTTTCTTGATTGGTGATTGATGTGGAGGGGCTCAAGCTGACTTCGGGCCACCCCTGGGCTGGTGGTCTTGGGCTGTATAAGAAGATAGACTGATCAAGACTCGTGACTCAATCCAATAAAAAACATTCCTCCATGGCCTCTATTTTATTTCCTGCTCCCTGCTTGAGTTCCTGTCCTGTCCTCCTTCAATGATGAACTACAATGTGGGAGTATAAGCCAAATAAACCCTTTCCTTGCCAGCTGCTTTTGGTCATGGTGTTTTATCACAATAGCAGCCATAACTAAAATGTGGTGCCTTCGAGCCTACAGCTCTCAGGCCCAAAGAATGACTGTATCTTAAAGACTTTCAGAGGCCTTGTTTGTGAAAGGACACAGAAGCTCTGAGTACGAGACTTGAATTTTTCGGTCCATACTCCTGCAGGTCCATTGACAGGAACCGGACAGAGCTGTAAGGCTGGTCAAGGCTCTGACTCCATGGATGTGCCCGAGCTTCAGACGCTCCAGAAGGAATCTGGTTGAATGAAGAAAAGTATATCCTGGGCCTCAACATTCCTGAAGGAAGAGCTAGTGAGCTGAGGCTCTACCTCAGAAAGCGAAGGATAAGGGGCTTGGTGGGGCTTTGTTACTGCTATTGGTGAGGGTTTGAAGGCAGGCTTTCTGTTTTACTTTACATTTAGGACTTTACTTGGCAGTCACGGGCTGCTGAGGTCTGACATTTGGGCATTACAAGTAGGATTGCTTCAGCACTGAGGTGGTAAAATAATACACAAAACCAGGGGCATTTCTAAAGGGAGGCCAGTCCTTCTGGTGCTTGCAGTCAGTAGTTTTGGAAACACTGGAGACTGCATTCTTGGTACAGATACTGCCATTTTCCAGAGTGGCTCTGTCACGGGAGGAAGACATGAAGCACACCCACTGCAGGCTCACGAGCCGGGACAGGAACAAAGGGGAGCACGGTAGAGGAGCAGGGGGTGAAAGTGCTTGGCTCTATGCAGCTGACAAACTGGTATCTGAACATCCAGATGACACCCCCTGGGCACTTGGCACAGTACCAGAGACTTTCAGTGTCCCTGAATCTGGAGTGAGCATGTAGGAGGAACAACATCAAATCTGACCTGTGAGTGCAAATGCAACCTGTCACATTTGGGTGTGTCGAGTAGAGGAAGGGCAAGAAAGCAGCCACAGCCAGCGTGCCTCAGCCTGCCTTGTCCCCACTGTCAAGAAAACTGAGCAGGAGCTGGCGAGTTGGCTCGCTGTGTAAAGGCGTTTGCCACCAACCCTGATCACCTGAGTTTGATCCCTGGAACCCACACAGAGAAAAGAAAGAACCAACTCATCATAAGTTGTCCACTCCCCTCCTCACATTCATGACCACACACAAAACTCCAACAAAATACACATGACAAAAACTTGAATGAAAACTGAGTAGCCAGTTCCTTCTGCTTTCCTAGGATTTTCCTGGGAGTTCTCACCACTCCCAATTTTTCCTCTAGCTTTCTCTGTGTGGGCCCAGTGGGAACAACCTACCTCATACTCCTATCTTCCTGTAGGTTTATGGATCACAGAAGACTTCCTAGTCTTCTCTCTCTCTCTCTCTCTCTCTCTCTCTCTCTCTCTCTCTCTCTCTCTCTCTCTCGTGTGTGTGTGTGTGTGTGTGTGTGTGTGTGTGTGTGTGGGTTGTTTATACATTAGTAAGTGCTCACCGGGGAAGTGCTAGAAATCGCTGTTTTCTTCTCTCAAGAGGTTTCCTTTCCCACTGGCTCCATTCTCTGCCCCCACTTCCTGTCTGTTTATTGCTTTTCTCATCCTGGCTGCTGGTACTGACTCCCAGGCACTAGCAAACCTCATGGGTTTTGATCCAAACTGGACAAGGCCACGTTTTCTAGTGTCCACCCATAAGGCATTTGTGGCACACCTCTGTGGAAGCGTATAGATTGGAATTGATCCCCAGGAAGTGTATGATGCATTCTCAACTCAGTCACAACACCCCTTCGTGACATGAACAACACATGGCCAGCATTCTAATAAAGTCTGTCTGGAGGCGGACTCCTTTATCTCCTCTGCCTATTCCAGACACCACTAGATGGACTACCCTTGGCAGATGAGTTTATTTAACGCGCCTCTATGGGACTGAAGAGCCACGCAAATTTGATTTACACACATAATATCATTTATATTGCTTGAAAATATTTTTTTTAGAATCATCAGAGAAACTTGAAGATTACAAAAACCCTACCCAGCATACCCAAAGCCAAACAGTAACCACAAAGTTAGCTGCACTGCACTTCACTGTCCAAAATGGTAGCCGCCAGAGCCATGGTTCTCCACCTTCCTAACGCTGGGACCCTTTTATACAGGTTCTTATGTTGGTGACCCCTCCAACCATAAAGTTACTTTTGTTGCTACTTTATAACACTGCTACTGCTATGAATCATCATGGAAATAGCTGTGTTTTCTTATGGAGTTAGGCAATCGCTGTGAAAGGGTTTTTCAACCCCACTAAGGAGTCACGACCCACATAGGTTGACAACTACTGCACTAGATACTTGTGCCTATTTAAAGATTTCAATTAAAATTAAGTAAAATTTAAAAAGAATGTTTTTTTACAAGCAGTTGCTACTATTGTTGGTTGCCTACCAGAACTGGTTTGTGACACTCTATTGCTAAAGATCCCATGTGCCACTGGTCATAGAACAGGACATAGAACAATCAAGTTGGAACTAGAAGGAAAGTTTCCTCCTTGTTGCCCAACCCTTATAGTACTAGAAGATGCTACCCAGGCTTCTGGGAAAGAATTGTTATCAATATTCTTAGTTAACTTCAGACCCTGGGAGCAACAACATCAATCCACTAGAAAAGATGTACTCACCGGTGCTGCGGTGGCAAGTCTGTTATGGGGGTAACCAATTGCTTTTTTTTTTCAAGTCTACTCCAAAGGAGGGAATTTGTATTTGATACTGTAAAGCTGGCAAAAGCCCATGGCCGGGAGGCCATAGACCCAAGTAAGGAAGCCCATAGCTGGGAGGCCACAGGCCCCGATGAGGAAGCTAGTGCTTTTTTGCTAGTGGATAGGATGTGTTCATCGATTGCCCTTTTAAAAATCTAAGAGAAGCTTCATTCTTCAGTGGGCATCAGTAACCACAGGGACCCATAACTAGTCAGAGTATTGAGAAGAAATGACCACTGGGCCATCTACATCAGCTTTAAATGAGCCCTCTATGTTGTCTCCCCTCAAGGCTCAGGGGACACTGAAAAAGGAAAGGTGGGGGAAAACGTAGGAGCTGGAAGAAAGCAGCGTGGGAGTGATGAATTCCAAGCACAACAAGGTTGTTGTACCCTTAAACCTGTGACAGCTGTGATTAGCAGCACAGGATCTGCAAACAGTTGTGTCCATCAGCACCCTGTTGTGGAGAGGAGACAGCTTCATGGGAACCCACTCCTCCCTGTGGATTTATACAAAGTCAACAGTTAATAGGGGTGGCGAGAGACATTGTCTTTAGTGGTGTGGCCTCTGGTGAGGTGCTCATACCCCTGTTGACAAACCTTTACCTATGCTTCTGTAAGCAGTCCCAATGAAGCTCACTTAGTCATTTAAAAAGGGGGGGCGCATGGGGACTGGAGAGATGGCTCAGGGTTAAGAGCACTGACTGCTCTTCCAGAGGTCCTGAGTTCAATTCCCAGCAACCACATGGTGGCTCACAACCATCTGTAATGGGACCTGATGCCCTCTTCTGGTGTGTCTGAAGACAGTGACGGTGTACTTATATATAATAAATAAATCTTAGGCTGCAGAGATGGCTCAGTGGTTAAGAGCACTGACTGCTCTTCCAGAGGACCTGAGTTCAATTCCCAGCAACTATATGGTGGCTCACAACCATCTGTGATGGAATCCAATGCCCTCTTCTGGCGTATCTGAAAACAGTCACAGTGTACTTACATAAAACAAATAAATCTTTTTTTAAAAAAAAAAAAAATCTTGCCAGGCAGTGGTGGCACACGCCTTTAATCCCAGCACTTGGGAGGCAGAGGCAGGTGGATTTCTGAGTTCGAGGCCAGCCTGGTCTACAGATTGAGTTCTAGAACAGCCAGGGCTATACAGAGAAACTCTGTCTTAAAAAACAAGCAAACAAACAAACAAAATCTTTATATTAAAAAAAGAAAGAAAGAGTTTAAAAAAGAAGAAGAAGAAGAATTCTGGCTTCCTGTAGATGATGGTATGGGTTTGTATTTTAAGTCCAGAGCTGTCGTCTACTAGTTCCATATCTGTCAGTAATTACTAGGAGTTTGTACTAAAACCTCTCTGGAAATTTGTCTGAGTTACCATGCACCCTTTCATTGACACAGGTCTAAGTCAGTAAGATGCCAGCCAGAGAATCGGGTTCTGAAACTAGCGTCTTTACTGTTTATCTTCTGGTTCTGCCTTCCCGGCCACTGTCATCCCTAGCTCTTGAAGGGTGCTCAAAAGCTTGCCTCGCTCGGCTCAGTCACAGACAGCTTTCAATAGAGTTATTTTTTTATATGAGTGAGTACACTGTAGCTGTACAGATGGTTGTGAGCCATCATGTCGGTGCTGGGACTTGAACTCAGGACCTCTGCTCACTCCGGCCCCACTTGCTCTGGCCCAAAGATTTATTTATTTTTGTATGTAAGTACACCGTAACTGTCTTCAGACACACCAGAAGAGGGTGTCAAATCTCATTATGAATGGTTGTGAGCCAGTATGTGGTTGCTGGGATTTGAACTCAGGACCTTTGGAAGAGCAGTCAGTGCTCTTAACCGCTGAGCCATCTCTCTAGCCCTCAACAGAGTCTTGAGATGTACAGAAGGAAAGAACACACAGTGTATGGAGCAGGGCACTCCCCCTCAAGAGGGAAATTGACCAACAGAGCATCCATCATGTTTCTGATTGGCTCTGGTACCTTCATGTCACATACCACAAAACACATGCCACAAATCACATCTGGCACTGCAGCTGTTTTGGTCTACATGGACAGGTGTGAAGCCAGCCTCCTGGTCTGGATAGTCTTGTGCTTCCGGTCTGTGCTGGGTGGTCTGTTTCAGCTTGGGGTGAGGACATAGGCTATATTAACATCTTTTCTTATCACTTTCACATTGGTGCTGATAACCAGCCCACCTACTGTCACAGTGTCCGAGCTTTGCTGACTACATACTGTTTTCCTTTCCTCCTGGCAGCTTCCTGTTGCCCTGGCTGTGGTCAGGCTCCAGGATTTCATGCTGGATTGCTGTGACCATTCACACACTGATTGAATCCTCACTCTGTGTTGGACTGTCTCAAAAAAGCAGAAGCCTTCCTCACCCACTCTGAACCTCACACTCCAGACCAGACTGCCCTCCAGCAGGGATACTCCCCTACTTTCACCTGAGCTGAGACATCCTCAGACCAGTTACTGCTCTGTCCAGATGTCTGTCTTCCATCAAAATTTCAACATTACTATTTGGAGACCATCACAGTACCCTACTCTTAGATGCATGCCTTCATCCAGCCGCCTTCTACAGTATCTCTGGGTGACCTGAAGTTGCTGAATTACTACATAGATCAGGTTGGCCTTGAACTCATGGAGATTCACCTGCCTGTTCCTCCCAGGTTCTGGGCTTACATGCGCTCATCATCACACCTGACATAAGTCCAGTTATGTGCATGTGTGTGGGTGTCACAAAATGACTTTCTGACTGCACTGAATCAAAGAGAAAGGGAAGAGGGCTATGCGCATCCCTAGTGTGTATGAAGCCCCAGGCTTGATCCTTAGCACTACATAACCCCTGCATGGTTGTACATACCCCTGCATATGCCTGTAACCTCAACAATTCAAAAGCAGAGGCAGGAGGATTGGAAGTTGAAGGTCATTCTCAGCTATATAACAAGTTAGAGACTAGCGTGAGATGTGTATGTCCCTGTTTCACACAGAAAGTGGAATGAAGTCATGGTTCAGGGGTTAAGAATGCTCGTCCAGAAGACCTAAGGAACCTGGGCAGCTCACAACTGCCTGTAACTCTAGCTAGTTCCAGGGAAGCAGACAGCCTTTTCTGACTTCTGAGGGACACACACACACACACACACACACACACAAATAAAAATTTTTCTTAAATAGAAACACAGGGAGATAAAGGTATAAAGTGTTTCTGCCTAGGGGGTCTTTATAAGGTTCTTTTTTCTCTGCTAGTTAAAAAAAAATTAAAAGGCAGGATGAATCTTAAGTGCATCAGGTAGCAGCAGGGAAAATCTCAGATGTAGCAGACAGAAGCAGCTGATGAAGAAAGACTTTCACTAAAGGTGAGAAAAGAGAGAGAGAGAGAGAGAGAGAGAGAGAGAGAGAGAGAGAGAGAGAGAGAGAGAGAGAGAGAGCGAGCCCCTCTGCAGAGCAGACTTCCAAGCCAAAGCATGATCTGTCTTTGAGTGCTGGGGTTTTAAGGGTCTTTGAGAGTTCTTCCTTCCCTAATGTAGGGTTGGTGAGTTGGAAGAAAGACAGGGAGGCTGATGGGCCACAGCTTTGGGGTTAATATGTCTTGATCCGGCCTTGAACCTATTGAGCAAGTCCACTGGCTGGGAAGCATGTGTGGGCACATACACTGCAGCTTGCCTGTGAAGGTCAGAGGGCAACTTTGTGGAGTCTGTTCTCTCTACCATGTGGGCTCTGGGAATCCAATTCAGGTGATCTGGCTGTTTCTGAATCCATGTGCTGGGATTAAAAACATGGACCACCATGACCAGCCCTTAAGAGTTTATTTTGTTTTGTTTTTAAGGCATTTATTTATTTATTTACTTATTTATTTACTTATTCATATTTATATATCTCTGTGTGAGTGTATGTGCATGTGTGTGTACAGGTATGTATGCCTGTGTGTACATAGAGGTCAGGAAAGGGCAACTTCTATCTCTTTTGCCTTTGAGGCAGGATCTCTCCCTGAACCTGGAGTTCATGGCTTCTTGGCTAGACTGGAAACTTGAAAGCTTTAGTGATTTCCTGTCTTAGCTTTCCTTGGTGCCTAGATTGTCACATAGGAACTGGGATCTGAACGCCAGTCCTCATGACTGAGCAGTAGATACTCTTAACCACTGAGCCGTCACTCCAGCCTCTACTCCATCTTATCTTTTCTCTTTTCTTCTCTCTTTCTTTTCTTCTTCTTAGTCTGGCTCTTTCACACAGCCCAGGCTGACCTGGAACTCAGTATGTAGCTGAAGTTGACCTTGAGTTTCAGATCCACCTGCACCCACCTCCCAAGTGCTATAATTACAGGCATTTGTCATTGTGCCCAGTGGTTCTTATCTTGTTTGTTTTTTTAAAGAATTACTGATTTATTTTATGTATATAAGTACATTGTAGCTGTATTCAGACACACACCAAAAGAAGGCATCTGATCACTTTACAGATGGTTGTGAGCCATGTTCTTGACTCTCACACTTATTATTATGTTTTGTGTTTTTTCATTTATTATTTTTAAACATTATTAATTATCTTTAAATTACTTATTGTATGGGTGTGTGAGTGTGTGTACATGCATGAGTATGTGTGTCTGTGTGTGAGTGTGTGTGAGCAAGTGTGTGTATATGTGTGAGTATGTATCTGTGTATGAGTGTGTAACTGTGTGCATGTGTGTGTCTCTGTGTAAGTGTGTGTGTATATGTGTGAGTGTGTCTGTATGAGTGTGCGTGAGTGTGTGTATATGTATGAGTGTGTCTGTGTGTGTGAGTGTATCTGTCTTTGTGTATGTGAGTGTGTATGCGAGGATGTGTGTGAGAGAGTACGTGTGTGTGTGTGCGTATGTGTGTGCCATGGACGTGTGAGGTCAGAAGACAATTTTGTGGAATCAGTTCTCTTTTCTTTGTTGCCTGGGTTCTAGGGATCAAATTCAGACCACCAGGCTCAGGAAGCAAGCACTTAACCTGAGCTATGCCTCTGGCTCTGACATGCATTATTAAGTATGAAATATGAGTTAAAACATCATGTGGATGAGGTCACAACATTCTTTAGCCTAGAAAAAGCATGAGTGATCAGATCAAAGTCACTTGAGTTACTCTGACCCAGCACAGCCGGTCTGTGCGGACTCCCTGACACCAAAGGTTACTAAAGGCTCCTGGAACAAGCTCTTCCCTGTTTACTGCCGTCCTTACCCAGGACTAATAACGTGGGTGACAGGTACCCAACCAATGCCTTGTACTGCTCTTAGTGCCCCGTGCCACCATAGTAACTGGTTTCTCTAACATCTTTCATGTTCTCTTTTGTTGTCCCATCACAGGGCCTTGTGCATGCTAGGCTAGCACTCTATCTGAGATACACTCCCACCCCACCTCCTTCATTTAATCTATAAATCCCAACTTCCTTGGTCGATCTATATAAGAATGCTTATTCTGAGTATGTGGAATTCATGTTTTCTTCCCAGGATCCCAACTTCATTTTGGCTCCAGTACAGTCTCTCCTCACATTCTCAATGGGCCTCAACTTGCATTTTAGGGTGATATGTTTTGTAACTATCATGAAGTGGATTTTTATTTACATACTTGAACCTTATTATCCCTTTGAGAAGAATTCAGATGAGATCAGCAGAACCCAGGGCAAAAAAGTAGAGTTTATAATAGAGCAGAGGAGAGTGCGCACTCGGGGTGAAGTGAGTGCAGACAACAGCCTAAGAGACTACTACGTTTACAACAACATTCTCTACCGGGCACGTGTGTGTTTCCTAAGGGGCATCTAGAATGAATGGCCTCTCCTAAAGGGCTTTGTTCTGTCCACATGATTGACTCTGAGCTTTAAGGAGAGAGCATGGTATGACTTTGATCTTTATCAATCAGAAAAATCTGCTAGGTAGTAATCTCATAAGATTTGTGACTCCTGAACAGGTTTAGAAAGTTATCCATGAATAACTTTCTGGGAAATCCAGGGTGTCCTGTCTTCCTCCAGGGCCTCAGAGGTGACTCAGTCCCTGTCTTTTAAACCAGTTACTAAACCCTGTTCCTCCTGTCCTTAGTTTTTAAGATTGCTGACTAGGAGGGAGGGACCCAGCCCTAAAGTTTTCCTAGGGTAATGTCAAACTAGTTGCCTGATAAGGGACTCCAAAGGTATCTTTCTGCCCTTCCCTGGTGGCTCTCTTCAGACTGGGCTGGGGTATTGATAGGATAGTGACGAATCCCTTGTGCTCCTTTTTCACTCAGAGACCATTCAGACATCAGGACTGAATCCCCTCAGGATCTCAGGTCTCCTAGGCAGTTGTCTGAGAGTGTGTTTTAAAGAGCTGTTTTATGACCTTCTCTGTGAGAATTAGGCCTAGTCTAAGTGTCTATGTGTAGGATAAGTACTGTCTCCTGTTGAGTCTTGGACAAGCTCAGGGTTGGTTTCCAGTAAAGCTGGGGTTGAGTTAGTATAAGCACTTTGTAAATTACAATTGCTTTATTTGTGTGTGTGTGTGTGTGTGTGTGTGTGTGTGTGTGTGTGTGCATGACAGAGAGGAGAGAGAGAGAAGAGACTGGTTATAGTAGTGCTTAGGAAGCAGAGGCAGGAAGATCTCTGTTGGTCTGTGATCAACCTGGTCTGCATAGCGAATTCCAGATCACCAGAGCTATATAATGAAGGCCTGTTTCAAAAAAGGAATAAAGGAAGGAAGGAAGGAAGGAAGGAAGGAAGGAAGGAAGGAAGGAAGGAAGGAAAGGAGAAAGATAGATCCAGGTGGGGTGGATGGCATATGTTTACAATCTTAATACAATCTCAACAGAGGCAGAAGGATCACTGCAAGGCTGCAACTAGGCTGACATACACAGAAAGTTACAGAGCAGCCACGGCTACAGAGAGAGACCCTGTCTAAAAACTAAACAAAAATCCCAAACACTGCCCCCCCCCCCATCTTTATGGCTGGAGAGATGGCTCAGAGTTTTGAAGAATTTGTTGCTCTTACCCAGGACCCAGGCTCGAATCCCCGCATGGTGGCTCACAACCATCTGTAACTCCAGTTCCAGGGGATCGGACACGCTCTTCTAGCCTCAGTGGGCAGCACACATGTACATACATACATGCAGGCAACGACGTTCATATATACTAATAAAATAAATGCATCTTTTTAAAAAAAGAAAAAAAACCCTCTCCATATCCTTCCAACCCAAACAACCAAAACCATGAGAATAAATCTCTGAAGAGAATACACAGCTGTTTCTAGACCAAAAGGGTGGAGCTGGAGAGGTCCTGAGTTCAATTCCCAGCAACCACATGGTGGCTCACAACCATCCATAATGGGATCTGATGCCCTCTTCTGGTGTGTCTGAAGACAGCAACAGCGACAGTGTACTCACATATGTAAAATAAACAAATCTTTAAAAACAAAAAAACAAAAACAAGAACCAACTAGACATAAAGGTTGGTCAAGAGTCTCAGCGGAAGTATTAGGCCTGTGACTTGCAGAGTTGCATAGGTTCTCCCACTAGAGTGTTTTTTAGGGAACTTTCAACTCACCTGGAAGATGCGCATGAAGACCTGGAAACCGGATTTCTACGACATGTAAAAGAATCTCTAAGGCGAGGAGACCTGGAGGAGCAAACCTCACAGACTGCACACTGAGCCACACAGATGGACTGAGCTTCGAACCCCTCGAAGGGGTGTGACTGACAAGAACCACCACCAGAGCCTTCCTTTTAGGAATCATCTTCCCTGAAAACTTCAGCTGGCTCTACAGACCTCACCTATGTGAGGAAAGGGTCGCATGGGCTAAGAGTGTCCACCTCATGGTTCCTTACATTTTATTTTTTCAAATACTTTCAAAGCACTTCACAAACAGTCGAATGATTTCTTACTCAGAAATACTAGGCATTTTTCTCATGCGCTCATAGCTGTGGTCTATGTCTTAGTCAATTAAAGCTTGTCCCTAAATGTTTTCCCCAAGTCTGCTTTGCTAGAGAACAGAATGTCGTAGCACATTTCCTCAACCCTTACGTATTTGGGTCCCATGTAGACAACCCATTTTGCTCAAAACTTTTTAGCCCATACTTGACCCTCATGGCATTGCTTTCTTTTGGAATCTAACATCCAGTGGGAGTGCTTAGACCGTTTGAGTTGTTTTTAGGTTTTTATGTTTTTGTTTTTAGGTTTTCAAGACAGGATTTCTCTGTGTAGCCCCTGGCTATCCTGGAACTCACTCTGTAGACCAAGCTAGTCTTGAACTCACAGAGATCTATCTGCCTCTGCCTCCCAAGTGTTGGGATTAAAGGCGTGCACCACTACCTCCCAGCTTTTACTTTCTTTTTGAAAATATTTTTTACATTTATTTAGTGTTGGGAAGCATGTACTAGGATCTGAATTCCAGTCCTCATGACTGAGCAGCAGATACTCTTAAAGATTTATTTATTATTATATGTAAGTACACTGTAGCTGTCTTCAGATACCAGAAGAGAGCGTCAGATTTCATTACAGATGGTTGTGAGCCACCATGTGGTTGCTGGGATTTGAACTCAGGACCTTCGGAAGGGCAGTCAGTGCTCTTACCCGCTGAGCTGTCACTCCAGCCCCTACTCCATCTATTTCTCTCTCTCTCTCTCTTCTGTCTCTTTCTTTCTTTTCTTAGACTAACTCTCTCATAGCCCAGGCTATGTAGCTGAAGTTGACCTTGAGTTTCAGATCCGCCTGCACCCACGTCCCAAGTGCTATAATTACAGGCATTTGTCATCGTGCCTGGCAGCTTTTCTCTCCTTCTTGACTCTCACATTTATTATTATGTTTTGTGTTCTTCATTTATTATTTTTAAAAATTATTATTTTAAAAAACTATGCCGTGTGTATGTGTGTGCGTGTGTGTGTGTGTGGTGTGTATGTGTTTCAAACAAACAAAAATAAAATGGGAGATTTGTCTTCAGTGGTATTTAGAAGCTTCTAAGTGCAGCACACACTAAGAAAGATCAACTCTTTAAAACAACCAAAAAATTAGGATTGTCTCTGAACTAAAGATCTTCTGAGGCGACCATTAGCTGCCAGGGGGCTCTTTTAGGGACAAACTCCTAAGTACTCATAAGAGTAGAAACTCCCGCTTCTTTAGATGACTGATGATGCCCTGTCAAAGTCACCACCACCACCAAGAAAATTCCATAAAACTTAGAAGGAACCAGCCCAAATCCTGAGCTCTCTGACTCATTCTGCTGAGGCGACCTATTGTGCAAACATTGCTCATTCCATGCAGAGCTTGTCTTCATTGTTGTTTTGAATACGTGGTCCATGAACTGGAACTGGGCATGCTCAGGGTATGCCCCCTCTACCTGAGAGACGTGTCCTCTGCGTATGAATGTATGTATTTCCCCAGTTATAGCCCCTTGTTTTCTTTGTTCCAGAGGACACTGCTTAGAGAATTGCCTCAGCGTTCCCCAACCTCACTGCTAGTCAGTCGCCTCTCTCCACTCTTTATCTCCCTCTGGAGCACAGTAGCTTTGCATCCCCTAGGAGGAGGTGAGTGAAGGGGATTGGTTGCATCATTATACCTTTCCCTACCTCACCGGATGTTGCTTCTGTTCCCTGATAGTTCAGTGTCAGGATCAGTACTTTAATCCCTCTGACCTAGGTTTGATTTCTGGGCCTAGAGCCATGACATGTTTGTTGGTAACCCAGATGGAATACTGTGGCTTCCCCCCTTTAACTTCCTTTTCAAGAACAGCAGCAACAACAACAAATGTAGCCTTATGAATAAATAAAAAAAATGTATGTGTATCTACTGTGGGATGGGAGACAGTTGAGAATGGTTATATATGCCTATAACCCAACACTTGGAAGCTAAGGCAGGGTTCATAGCCAGCTGGAACTATATTGCAAGGCACTGTCTCAAAACCAAAACATAGAAACAAACAAAGTCCAGAAAGCAATCCCTTTAGTCTCTCACAGGCAATAGGAATCTTAGAGTTTACAAGAGGACTTTCTCCTTATTAAACCTTAGAAGTCAGAATGTCTGTTAGTGGAGAACAAACCCAGGCTGTGAAAGGCCCTGGCTGGAGTCTCTTTCTGTTCCTCCTCCAGTTTGCAGATGCCCACACATTGCAGATGCCCCTCACCACAGTCTCTAACCTCTTCCAACTCCCTCCCCGTAACTAGAAGCAGGATGAAAGCTTAGCATCTTTGCTTCCATTTTGCACGTATCCTCTGCTCTGAGTTGGTCTTTCCTGCCAGCATCTAGGATTCCAGGAACAGTAGTATGAGCGTATAAGCGACTTGAGACAAGGGCCCAACTACCCTGAAGGCAATACCAACTTTCTTATTAACACTAACTGCCTGACCAGTCGTGAGATAATGATCAGCCAGAAGACAGTTGGACGGTTACCCCATGGGCTTTGTTCCTCGCCCTTCTGACCTTTCCCTGTATAATCTAGAATCTATGCAGTACCCTAGAAGACATTACCCAGGACACTTGGTTCCCTCATCCTCCCAAATAATGATATTAATGCATTGCTTTGGTCTCTTATCATTGCTAGCTCTGATTTCTGAGATGAGTCACTGCACCAGGTTTGTTAGGAGTCCCTGAAGTCAGGCTGGGTAAGGCCTAGGGCTAGCAGTGATTGCAGCTTACAAATCCTAACCCACAAGACTCTGTGCAGTTCCAGTGCCCTCTCCCACTTATCGCATCTACACTGATATATTTTCTCAATGGAAATCTTTTATAAACTCCTAATACACATATTTCCTTTTTTTAAAAAGATTTATTCATTCATTTAATGTATATGAGTACACTGTAGCTGTCTTCAGACACACAAGAAGAGGGCATTGGATCCCATTATAGAGGGTTGTGAGCCACCATGTGGTTGCTGGGAATTGAACTCAGGACCTCTGGAAGAGTAGTCAGGGAAAGTACCTCTTGTCTGCTGAGCCATCTCTCTAGCCCCACATATTTCTTTCTCTAAAAAATGGGAAGTGTTTTTAAACTGAAGCAGGATGAGCAATTAGGACAATTAAAGCAATCAGAACAGTCAACTCAGGGACTCCAAAATCCACGTTTACACCATCCCTGTCTACAGTGGCAAAAAGCTTTAGAAGGTTCTGAAGAGGCATTCCCAAATACTCCCTCTGGTCAAATGGGCATAGAACCCATTTGTTTTGTTTATTAAAGGACTATGTCCTAACATCTATATTCTAATATAAAAGCAAATGGTGTTTAGAAAGGCTAGGTCTATCATTCAAATCATTCTTCAAAGTGACTTTCTGACTTTGTTGTTGTTTATGTTTTTGAGACAGGGTTTCACTGTGTAGCCCTGCCTGCCCTGGAACTCTCTCTGTAGACCTGGCTAGCCTCAAACTCACAGCAATCCTCCCTCCTCTGCTTCCCAAGTGATGGGATTAAAGGTGGGGCACTACCTCCACCCAGAGACTTTCAGACATTTTAGCTGGCTATTTTAAAACTCTTTATAAAGGAAAATTCTGTTTTGAGGGTATTTTCTTCCTTGCCAACTAAGACTCCAAGTAGGGAAAGAAATTAACATAAATAATAAACTTCATCTTTGACCATCTCTTCTGAAATGGATTTTTATTTATATCCCCCCCTTTTTAGTATACCTTTCTTGGTCTCATCACACAGTGATGGTTTTTTTTTTTTTTTTGGTTTTTCGAGACAGGGTTTCTCTGTGTAGCCCTGGCTGTCCTGGAACTCACTTTGTAGACCAGGCTGGCCTCGAACTCAGAAATCCTCCTGCCTCTGCCTCCCAAGTGCTGGGATTAAAGGCGTGCGCTACCACCGCTCGGCCACACAGTGATGTTTAGGTTGTACTTCAATAAAATTTTTGAGAGCAGGCTTGCCCTTCCCGAAGTGATTCCATATTATGTAAAACTGTGGTGTTTCAGATTGTGCTTTGCCATAAGAAACTCTCCTTTATCTGTTGACTCCATTTTAAGGATGAGAATGACAATGTATCTTGGTGGACGTTTGACTGGTGGCATATTCCTGGGAGCAGAAGAGATGCCACCCTATATGTTTATGGGAGTGAACTGAGATTGTAGGAGCACATGAGCACATTAAAATCATGTCAAATAAACCAGTTCCGAGAACTTATTGGACACATCAAACCAGGGAAAAGGTGCAGGTCTCTCACTTGGACCCCACAAAGAAGAAAACTCCTTACAGTGTGATGACGATAGCTCTTCATACCTGTTGTCTGACCACCCGGTGAGTGTGGCAAGGTACCCACAGGCAAAAGGTTTCTGACTGTCCCAGGGACTTCAGTTTGGCTTGGTCTTTGCTGTTGACAGGACCAATTTGGATTGAAATTGGCCTGTCCAGTATGTCAGGACAGGCTATCTATTCGGCCACCCGAACAAGGTCCTGACCTTAGTTCCTACAACTCACCTCTGCAGATGGACTTAATGCTGCAGTTCTGTGCAAACCTGTGATCCAGAATTAGTCGGATCTATGTTAGTATCTCCAACAGACTTCCCACTCTGCCATGCATATTTAACCCTTTACAGACATTCTGTAATATATCTATATCTACCTCTCTCTCTCTCTCTGTCTCTCTCTCTCTGTCTCTCTCTCTCTCTGTCTCTGTGTGTGTGTGTGTGTGTGTGTGTGTGTGTGTGTGTGTTGACTAAGCCAGCTCAGTCAGTCAACAGGGTCTTGAGGGAGAGAGTGAGGATTAAGGAAAGAAAAGACAATTAGACAACATTATAACATGACTCCAACCAGTACTGAAGTGGGTTTATTTTTCTCCAGTCTGCTTTTATACCATTCTAGGTACATGCAAAGAATAGTACCAGTTCTAGGTCAAAGACAAAGGAACAAACAAAGCATCAACAAAGGTCCTATGATTACTGTATTCAGGGACTTAACGAGCTTAGACACAAAGGACACATTCCTCAGATGTATTCATCTTAAGCCTACTTCCTTGTCCTAGCCCAAAGTCAAATTCTTGCCAAATTCCTAGAAGCGGTCCTAAGAGCTCCCCACTGTGTGTATGCATATTTGCATACTGTATAGCTTGTGATCTGGGAGTTAAAATTAACATTTAATCTCAGCAGTAGGGAAGCACAGGCTTAACTCTAGGAGGTGGAGACTAGTCTGATTTATATAGTAAATTCTAGGCTAGCCAGGGTTAAATAGTGAGACCCTGCCTCAAAACAAAGAAAGTGGAATAAAGAAAATTGTGTTTCCCTGTGACATGACTGGCAAGGAAAGTGAGATTACTTGGCAAATTGCTGCCAATGAAATCACCCACTTAGTGAACTGATTATTACTCAATAAACTGTGCCACTGTAGAAAGACACAAATATGTTATTGACATTTCTAACACCATGCACTCATGACAATATTGTAAATTTTATACCTTATTTTGTTGAAAAATCATTCATACCTTTAAATTGCAAATGTGGGCTGGAGAGATGGCTCATAGTTTAAGAGCACTGATTGCCATTCCAGAGATCCTTAGTTCAATTCCCAGCAACCATGTGGTGGATCACAACCATCTTTAATGGGATCCCATGTCCTCTTCTGGTGTGTCTGAAGATAGCTACATTGTACTCACATACATAAAACAAACAAATAAATTATTTTTCTTTAAAATGTTGCTTAGCTACCAGATCGCTTAAGCAATGAAACAATGTAATCAAAAGAGTAGGTGCTCACAAGAGTCCCCTTTTGCTACCCACGATTTGGTCCCAGCCTCACAGCTATAGTCTCCTCTCCTCCTGGGACATAGCCACCTAGGAATGAACCTCCCTAGTGCCCCGGGACTCTACTTCTTAGCTTCCCGGAACCATCTGCTGATCATCAAGATTTTGTGAAATGACTGTCCCCAATTAACCATCCATCTTTATGTTAACTGAAGGGTGGAAATGAGAAAGTGTTTTAAATGTCACAAGAATGAAGTCACAGAATTCTTTAGCCCAAGGGAAAACATGAGACAAGGCCTCCAGTCTCTGCAGACTTCCTGTGCCATGCAGATACCAACACACACCAGGGAAAGCCTTTTCCTGATTGTCTCACTTCTCACCTGGGACTAAGTGTGTTGGAAGACAGTCAGTCAGCATCCTGTGCTGGCTGCTTCAGGTTCCCTTTTGTTCTTATTAGTGTAAAAGAAAAACAGCAGTAACAACAACAATTCTAGCTCCCTACCATACCATTTCAGTAGCACTTACTCTTAGCTGCTTGGGGTTGTATTTCTTCCCAGGTGGCTATCTTCATTTTGGTTCCAATAAACCCTTATTCTGACACTTGATGGACCTCAATTTGACTTTTAGATTGATTAGTATATAGGTTGACAACTGAGATTTTTGTGGACTTAAATCATGCATTTCAAACAGTTTTCTTCAGTTACTTACAGAATCTATTTGTATTGAATTCTAGGAATTTTTTCCTTGCAGCTACTGACTTTTTTCTTTTTAACTTGTTAACATTCCAACACACACACACACACACACACACACACACATACACATTTTTTTTTGAGATAAGGTCTTGCTATGTAGATAAGATTGGCCTTGATCTGATCCTTTTATCTTAGGTTTCTGAGTCCTGAGATTACAGACATTTGTCCTTATAAACAGATTAACTTTTCTTTGCTTCTCCTCTTCCCCCTCACCCCCCTCTCTCTCTCCTTCTTTTTCTGATATAATGTGTATATCTTGCTGGGAATCTAACCTAGAACTTCATCACACTATTATATCTCAAATTGTGGTAAATAATTATTGTGAACAGGCTTTCTGAAATTTAGATGCCATTGCACTGAAGAGACAAACCTTTGTCTTGTTAAAATTAGAAAACACACTGTTGGATTTCATTTTTAATGTTATTTTAAGAAATTAAATGGGCTAGGCAGTGGTGGCGCACATCTTTAATCCCAGCACTTGGGATGCAGAGGCAGATGGATCTCTGAGTTTGAGGCCAGCCTAGTCTACAGAGTGAGTTCCAGGACAGCCAGGGCTGGACACAGAGAAACTATGTCTCAACAAAATGAAACAAACAACAACAATAAAACCAAAAACAAAAAAATGGAATAAAAACAGTTATGTTTCTATATTTATGAATGAGGGTGTTTTGTTTTGTTTTATGGCAGGGCCTCTTGGAGCCCAGTCATTGGATGAAGACTTTATTAAGAAGACAGGAAAAATAACTTTGGGGAGGTGTCTCTCTGCACCAGAGGGAATCCCCAGGGAAAACCAACAGCTGAGAACTTTCTTCTAGCAACACTTAGCACTTGGAGGAATAAATCTCTCATTCTCAAGGCTGCCCTTGATGATCCTGTGTCTCCTGGTAGGCTTCAAGCGCAGCGGGAAGGTCAGGAGAAAGACTGAGGAAGACCATGGGCTCTAGTTTGAATATATTGAGGTGGAAGTTTTTGAGGAGCTGGCAGATGGGCATCAGCAGACGGCTGGACAGATAGATCTGATGCTATAAGCAGCGGTTCTCAACCTTCCTAATGTTATGACCCTTTAATACAGTTCTTCATGCTGTGGTGATCTCAACCATAAAATTGTTTTCGTTACTACTTCATAACTAATTTTGCTACTGGTATGAATCATAATGTAAATATCCAATATGCAAGATATTTGATATGGGACCCCTGTGATCCCCGAAGGTGTCGAGACTTACAGGTTGAGAATTGTTGCTGCTCTAGAGAGAGATCAGGGACAGAAATATAGATCTAGCAAACAAAATGAGAACAAACCAAACAAAACCCCGCAATGGTGTGATGGCAGTCAGAAGAATTAATGGGAGTTGGAATCAAGAGAAGAGGATGTCTGAGGTGACTAGCAGGCTGTTCCTCTCGAAGAACAGATAGGTAGGAACAAGCAAGAACCTGCAAGTTCAGGAATTTCCAGCCTGGCCAGAGCTTGGTCAGGGTGGGTGAGGGCGCTGGTCACCGCCCCAGATGGATGAACTCCAGGGACTGATTTAAGGAACGGTGAGAATACTGACTGCGGGTAAGAAGCGTGATGACCCCGGGAATGAGGATGTTCACAAGGGATGTCTCTGGCCTTCTTTGCAACCCGTTTCTTGTGCTCTCCTCTACCTGTCTGATCCCTTTGAAACCACTAGAGGGCGACATCTCACAGCCTCGGTTCCAGCAGCCACGCAGAGTCAGCTGCCCTCTTGCGGGGCTCAAGGAGATACTGAGTTTCTGGGGTCCCTTCCTTCCCAGGACTCTCCTATTGTTATAGCGACCTATGTGGCGGGAGATTTTGTGTTTAGGAAAGAGGGGAGAAACTGCTTCTCTACCCCGCCTTCTAAACTGAGAAACACTATAGGCAGTTATTTCTGCCTGACAGGAAGATGGGACCTTCTCAGTGCCTGTGATTGGACAATCACTTTCTTGGGCTCTTTCAGGGTCTAGGGCCACAGAGCCCAAGAGATAGGAGTTAAGTGATCTGTATCCAGAATATCTTTCAATGCTCTAGTAAGAGAAATGCAAAGTTTCTCTTTGTTGCTGTGGGCAGCCTAGAACTCACTATGAAAATCAGACTGGCCTTGAACTCACAGAGATCAATCTACCTCCGATTGCCACCCCTCCCCTTTAATAGACTCAAATATTCCGGGCCTGGCTACGAACTCACTATGACCTTGGACTTCTGATCCTCCGGTCTCTACCTTTCAAGTGTTGGAACTATGGGTGCTGGCCGGCAGCTTATGCCATGCTAGAGAGGTAACTTTGTGCATGCTGGGCAGGCACTCACTCTACCAACTTAGCTACAGCCCCACTCGGTGTCCAGGACATTCCTGAAAGGAGTTCACCATTATGCAGAGTCTCAAAAGCCCAACTCCTTCCCATGAACTGCTCTGTGCCACCTCAGGATATGTGTGGGCCAGGTAATTTCTGAAAAGGCCCTTGTGACCAGAGGTCATGGCAGAAGTATCTGAGTAATCAAGATCATTTCTGAAAGCACACTCAGGGTCAGGGAAGCGGAATTTTCTCAAGCGAGTGGAACAGAAGCAGACGAATCTGGTTGGGAGGTAGTGTGTGAGGAAACTTCTAGAACACTGCTCCGGAAAGCCCAGTGTATAAACTGACGGCATGACCGTGTACGGTTAAGTGGAACGGTTTTTACTGTAGCTATGAGAAAGAACAACCAGAGGCATCTGGGAGAGTCCAGACAGAGAAGGAAGTAGACTGAGCATGGCCAGCGGACTGGACCCAGCCATGAGAGAAGCTGGAGTTAGGTGGACAGAGAGACAATCAGAGAGACAGAGAACAGGCCAGTAGAGATAGGGGAAGGACGGGGATGGAGAGAGGGAGGGAGACTGGGAGAAGAAAATAGAGAAAAGGCATGTTGGGATTACAAGGAGAATGAGTAGCTAGGAGGAAGGAACCCATGAGCTGGATGGTTTGGGGAGGGGAGGAGGGAAGGAGATGCTGGCCAGCACCGACTCTGAAATGGATATCAGATACTTGTGCTACTGACGGAGCCTGGAGGCCAGCATGATGCTAACAGGCACCAGAGAGAACCTCTTGCTCTTCTGCTTCTTGGAATCTGAGGAAATGGAGTTTCCTTGGGTCCTGACACCTAGTTGTAGGCCTCAGTAGCAGCCTCTCCCTACCCCCGCCATTGCTACACAAAACGGGTTCACAGTTGTGGTCCACCCAGGGAAGGATAGTCCTGTTTGGGCTTAGAGAGCAAGCCCCTGGCAAGGGGGGGTCTGAGGAGGGGGCTATAGTACAAGTCACTGGCTTCAACAGCATCCTGGAGATACTTTCCCCAGAGCCTCAGGTGTGGATGACTTTAATTATGTCATACAGGATGTGCTTGGTGGCTGTCTGGAACGTCAGTGTGCTGCCGGAGGAAAGGCAGTGCGGTGTCTGTCCTACGGGACAGTCAGCTGAAGCTCTGGGCTAGACAGATATGGCTGAAGACTGGGTTGTTGGCCAGTGTGGAGGCAAGTATGCTTCACAGAAGGAAAACTACGAAGGCCCACCTGAACAAGGCCGGGCTGAAAATCTGTCAGTCATTGAATGGCTATTGAGAGGGGCGGGGGTATGTGATATCTAGAGTCCAGGTGGCAAGGGTCACTGTTGAGTTGAGAGATCGCAGATACAGAACAGTGTCCTTTGTCCTTCTCCCTGCACTGCTGCACCATCATCCAAGGTCCAGTTCCCTGGATACAGTTTTGGGAAGGATCTGTGTAGGGAGGTTGCTGAGTCACCACCACTCAGAGCGGCTGGTGTTAAAGTCAAGTCTCTGCCGTGCTCCCCCTGCTGTGCTCTGAACTTCAGGTCACCGCAGCTAAGAAGACAGCCTTGGGTCAGATCATCCTTAGGGCTCGGCCAGCATTGTGGGTGCTCGGCATGGGATACAGTCACGATTCCTCTGTTTGGGTTAATGTTTAGCTATTGTACTGTAGATAAAAGAAAAATGCATTCTAAAATAGTGTCTCGTGTATCCCCTGCATTGCAATTTCGGGCACTGGGTGTCTATCACTTCCTGGTAGAAGTCAAGACCAGCTGCCAGTGTTCTCTCGGAAAGTCATTGCCTGATTTGGCTCTACACTTGCGCTCGCTCATTTTGCTCATTGAGCTGGGTGGCAGCTGACTGACATTTGGAGCAGGAAGGCCTACCCCAAGAGCAGCATAAAGGATCCCTGGGGCTTTGGGCTAGTAGGGAGAGCCAGGGAAAGTATGAGCTTCCTGCTGCTCTACTGACAGAAAGTGAGGAGGGCTTGCTTTGAAGCTAACTGAATGCAGCAAACATGGCATTGGACAGGTGGCTTTGCCTAAATTAGCTTTGTTTTGGGAGGTAAAGTCTGATATGTACCAAGTTGGCCTTGAACCACTGGGTAGCCAAGGATGACCTTGAACTTTTAATCCTTCTACTTTTACTTCCACCTTCTTGTGCTACTTCCCCTGGGTTTTATGTGATCCTGGGGACCAAATCCAAGTCTCCACAAAGACAGGCAAACACCCTAGTAACTGAGGTGAATTCCCAGCTTCACAGATGTTGTGATCATAAAAAGAGAAAGAGGTATGAGAATATGTTCTATGGCAGTGTGGGGGAGGGGCCGGGGCCCAGGCATCCCTTCCCCTTGAGGGACCAGACACACCAAAAGGCTACTTTGGGAGAAACAAGAGAATTCCATGACATAGCTGAGGAGTGCTAGATCTCTTTCTTAGCTAAATAACAAAAACTCAAATTTGCTTGATGTAGTTTTATAGAACATTTGTTTATAGAACCTCAAAAGGTTCTTATGTCTAGAATATCTTAACAATATTACTTAAATAAAAGGCATCCACAGACGTTTTCATGCTTTGAAATGGTAAAAGAGTTTGTGTCAAAATTAAGTTTATAAATCTTCAAATCTTATAAATCTTCTAAAAAGCCTCTAAAATTCTAATATATATATATATATATATATATATATATATATATATATATATATGTGGACATATAGCATGTGGTGTTGGGGAAAAATAATTTGAACATTGAACCCAGCTCTTGAAGAATACCTTGTTGAACCCATGTACTATGAAATCTACTTCGGAAAATTCTTAAGAACCTATGATTCTACTGGCCTTGTGACCTTTCCAGTACACAGTATTTTTATTATTTCATTCAGTAGATGAAAACTCTAAGGATCAGGGGGTTTGTCCCTTTGTTTGAAGATTATGTAGCCAGCAAGGATCTAACTACAACCTCCCTAGTACAGCTTATCACTTCCTTCCACATTACGCATGTGCAAGATCTTCAGTATCAGAGTTTCACACCTGACACCAGAACACCTGACAACCTGGTTTTTTGTTTGTTTGTTTATTTGTTTTCTTGGGGTTTTTTTTTTCTGAGTTGTCTTACCACTTTAAACAGTCCTTGATGGATTTCATGTACTGTTAGCCTGCTCATACCAGCTTCCAGTCTATTGGCATTCACCTCTGGTCCTACATGGCTTCCGGTGGTATCATTCGGATTTTAGATTATTCCTCTCCCTTTGTTCCCTAGAACCTGACATCTATAAACATGACAACACAGGCAGAAAAGGGCTCCACGAGCAATCTCCTGCTTCCTAATGCAGGCTAGTGTGAGGTGGGGAGGGGAAGAGAGGCATGGATACAGTCCTGATGTCTTACACATCCCTGGAATTGACATGCACTAGGCTAGTTCTCACAGTTGCTACCATCAAGAACCATTTAGTGTTAAATTTAGAATAAAAACCAATTAAAAGATAACAAGGAAACATATGCTCGGAATAGCAAGAATCAAACATGACTGCTAGCTGCTGCAGGAGAGAGTTTGTACGTTTTACTAGACTGAATTTCCTCTTACTCATTCTCAATCTCTCACCCACATCCCCGATTCATCTCTACCCAAATGGCTGAGGGTGGGGGACACTAGAATTTTTACTACAATGCATGCAGTAACCTGATACTAGAAACTAGAGTTTTGAAAAAAATTCCTGCTGATCCTTTCCCATGTCTTAGACTAGATGAATCTGGTTAGTGGTTCAACTGTGTGTTAGAACAGTGACATGGGCTAGGTTCAAGGTACTTCTACTCAGGATTATTACCATAGCACTGGTAGCTAATAAGATTAGCTACCAGCTTTCTGTTTCTTCCATCTAACTCAAGAAGATGTGCCTGAAGCTTGGGAGACCAGGAAAGATGCTTCCCCTCTAAACCCAGAAGGCGAGGTTGTGTTTTGTTCTAGTTCCTTCTATATTGCTATGATAATATACTAATCAAAAGCCACTTGGGGATAAAAAGTTTATTTGGCTTGAAATTCAATGGCACAATCAATCACTGAGGGAAATCAAGACAGGAGCCTGGAGTCATGAACCTGGAGGGTCAGCATTTGGCATAGTTGGCAGGATTCCACGGGATGTGTGACCGGCTGGCCAAATGATCTTTCAACTGGGCGGAGAAGGAGTTGAAGGAAATCCCTCTAAAACTCTTGGAGTCCAATAGTAACTTGGTATACCCATAAAAAGAAAGTTCAGATTTTGTTGGAATGGCCACCCAAATTAGTAGACTTTCAAAAATGCTTCAGAGATTATTTAAAAAGAATCCTGGGTAAGATGATTATCCAAAAGACTGATAGAAGAATACTGATAGACTATTCAAAAAGAAAAGACCCAGTGAAACTTATATAGTATATACAGATTATGATAAAAAAACAAACCCCAAAAGTTTCAATGGTCAGTGAAGCCAGGGCTCCATACAGAGCTTAGCTTCAAGTTCTCTTTCCTACGGGTATCAGCACAGGGTGGTCACTTTGTACTACCAGTGCTCACAGCTTTGGGCTGATGATGGCTAGTCTTGACAATGTTGACTTGAATATATTTGGAATTAACTAAAACTCAAGCGACTGGACCAACCCGAAATCTGGATCCTTTGAGGTGGGAAGAACCACCTCAAATCTGGGCCACACCTTCTGCTGGCAGCCCTATACAACGGGCATGGAAGAAGGAGGCTCCTGTTCTTCTCCTGCTTGGTCTAGTTCTCGATTGCAAATCCTTCACTTCATTGGCATTAGAGTTTACTTCTTCAAGATTTTGGTATAGACCAATTGAGACATCCAACCCCATGGACTGAACAACTACTGGATTCTTAGACTTCCCACTGATAGACAGCCATCATTAGATTAGCTGGACCACAACCTGTAAGCCACTCTAAAAACTACTTTATCTATGTCTAGGAGGTTATCCTTGCAACAGATGTGAAAGGTAGGAAGGACACTCAAGAGGCCTGACAGTAAAGGTCCTTGTGATGGTTTGTGTATGTTCGACAAAGGGAGTGGCACTATCAGGTGTGGCCCTGTTGGAGTAGGTGTGTCACTGTGGGCGTGGACTTTAAGACCCTCATCCTAGCTGCCTGCAAGTCAGTTTTCTCCTAGCTGCCTTCAGATGAAGATGTAAAACTCAACTCCTCCTGCACCATGCCTGCCTGGATGCTGCCATGCTCCCACCTTGATGATAATAGACTGAACCTCTGAACTTGTAAGCCAGCCCCAATTAAATGTTGTCCTTATAAGAGTTGCCTTGATCATGGTGTCTGTTCACAGCAGTAAAACCCTAACTAAGACAGTCCTGGTATTGACACATTCCTGAGATCCAAGTTGACCATGTGGCTAGCTTGAGCTAGCAGAGTCTGATAGAAAACTCTTAAGTACCTTTCTGCCTACTTATGGAGTCAACATCTTTACCAAAAATTCCAGTAAGTTCTTATTACCTTTCTGTAACAGTATTAGCAAAGATTCTATTATTATATTTTTAAAGCAAAAGGGTGATGAATAAAAAAGCCAGATGCAATATCCTGAAATAAATATTATTTATAGATTGAAGAAATTTAGACTTGCTAAATATAATTTAATATTAATTACATATACATATATACACACAAACATATAAAAATGCATATATATCCTATGAATCATTTATCCTCCTGGTATTAATACCAATCTCTCTTTTCCCCTAATGAACTAATGAAAGTTGTCCAGAGAGTAAGAGATGTGACCACATTGACGAAATGCTTACTTTGCTTTATACACTATCCAAACTACTTCTGATTGTTTGTTAACTCTTCAAGGATCTCTACAAGCTAGATATCACTAATTGATAGGTGAGTAAGATGAAGTTCAATCTTTCATACAACTTTGAGTCTGTAGATCTGGGATTTGAAATTAGTGGTCTCATCCTAAAAATATGTGCTCTGTCAACTTATGTTTTAGTTAGCATCACAGAGGCACATTTACTTACCACCTGGGGGAGTCTGAAAACATCTTTAGGAAGTCTACCAGGAAGCAAGGATTCTAATACAGTCAATTGCATGCAGTCTAATCCAAAAAAAAAAAAAAACCCAGGAGGATTGGTGCAGAAGATGGAGCTTATTCCTTGGCAAGAAGGAAGTGGCTAAGAGTACAGGTTCTACCTGTGATGTGAAGGGAGAAGGGAGATGCCAGGCAGGAGGGTACAGTGGGGGTTGGTGGAGGGGGAGAAGATGTGCGAAGAAAGGACGATGCTTGACTGTACTCATGCCGATATAGAGCGCTCATCCAGCCGTCGTTGTTCCACAATGTTGCTGTCGAACTGGGCAACAGAAATTCCTTCCTTCCCTTTCTCCCTTCTTCCCTTCCTCTTTTTCCCTCTTGCCCTCTCCCCGCTTCCTTTCTTCCCTCCCTCCGATCTGCAGTACTGGGGATGGAACTTGCACATGCTGAACAAACACCCTGTCACTGAGCCACACCCCACAAGTCAGTAGAGATTCTGACCCCTTTTCTCCCGGACCTTTCCTGAGATATACTAACCAGTGGCTCCAATAGACAGTCTGTGCTGAGGCTTGAGGTGGACTACTTGCTTGATCAGCTTCTTCTAGACCACACCCTGGATCTTTGCCCTTTGGCTTGGACTCCCTCCAGCACTGTAATCATTAACGCCTTCGGAAAACCCACGGACAGTAGGTACCAGAGCCCGTGCCTGTCTCCAACCAGAGGCAGTATCTGCTGAAGTCTTGAGATGGAGAGAAGTGAAGAGAAAGATGGTAGCGACAAGCCCGCGGGGCAAGAGCAAGGCAGTGGGGCAACGGAGCTGATGCTGAAGAGGGAGATTGGGCTGTGGAGCGCAGTGTCCATGACCGCTGGCTGTATGATTGGTTCTGGCATCTTCATGTCACCACAGGGGGTCTTGGTTTACATAGGCAGTCCTGGAGCCAGTCTCATTGTCTGGGCAACCTGTGGCCTCCTGGCCCTGCTGGGTGCCCTGTGCTATGCTGAACTGGGCAGCCTGGTTCCTGAATCTGGGGGAGACTATGCCTACATTTTGCGAACCTTTGGCTCTCTGCCTGCCTTCCTGGTCATCTATATATTCGTCCTGGTAGGCAGACCAGCTGCCATCACTGCCGTCTCTCTGAGTTTCGCTGAGTATGCACTGGCCCCGTTTTACCCAGGCTGCTCCTCACTCCCTCAGGTCATAGTCAAGATTGTGGCTTCTTCTTGCATCCTACTGCTGCTTCTGATCAACTTCTGGAGCTCACGGATGTCCACGGTGCTGATGAACGTGTGCACGGCTGCCAAGGTGTTCTCACTGCTAGTCATCGTAGTGGGTGGGGCCGTGGTGCTGGCGCAGGGCCATATTCCCACAGAATCCCTGCTGTTTGCCTTCCACAACACAACACAGCAGGCAGGGCGCATTGGCATGGCTTTCTACCAGGGGCTGTGGTCCTTTGATGGCTGGAATAATATCAACACGGTGATAGAGGAGCTTAAGAACCCAAAGGTGAGTTGAGTGTGCTTTTCTGTGGGTGAACCTCTAAACATCTGCAGCTTTGGGAATTGGTGTTCCAGCTACTCAAATGACTGAGATTGGGAGCAGTCTAACTGGAATCAAGGCTCTCTTGCTGTACTCACAGGACTTGCATGGCAGCCCATCTCCTTGAGTAATCTATGAGATTTTAACTATGGCTTCTTAATAAAGCAAAATGCTTCATAGCGTCATACCCATGCTCTCATCTTTTTTGCCCCTTAGGTTAACTGTCAACACTCCACTTTTGCTTTTTTTGTTTAAAGATTTATTTATTTATTTATTTTTTATTATATGTAAGTATGCTGTAGCTGTGTTCAGACTCTCCAGAAGAGGGCATCAGATCTCATTATGGATGGTTGTGAGCCACCATGTGGTTGCTGGGATTTGAACTCAGGACCTTCGGAAAAGCAGTCAGTGCTCTCAACAGCTGAGCCATCTTTCCAGTCCCCCACTTTTGCTTTTTTTCAGGGGAATACTGAAGTCTGCAAGAGGGGAATTATTTTGAATTCATACTGCCAGCATTCTTATTGATTTTGTTGGCCACCTCCTGGATAGTCCCCTCCAGAACATTGCAGTAGATACTTCATAGTTTTTGAAGCCTGGGAGCCACTTTGGCATGGGGAACAAGCCAGTCATGCCTCCTCACCCTACCTGTGAGCCTGGCCTGGATAACCAGTGCGCTAGCTGGTCTTCAGGGCTACCTGGGACTCAGCTGTGGCGTTTGGATCTTTAGTGATAAACATGCTGATCTTGGCCATAAATATATTTTCTGAGATGTTGTTTGTTTTCTTCTTCCCTTGCAGGAATTTCAAATTCTCACAGAATGGAAACTATAAGTCTTCTGCTGTCCCTGCTGGGCTGGCTTAGGGGCACTCTGGCTTCCAGAGGCTTGACAAGGGCTCACTGGAGGGGGTTGCAGGAGAAGAGAAGGGCAGCTTGGAGAGAGAAGCACAAGAACAGAGGGAGGGGGTTGAGAGACAGACAGAGACATGGGAAAGACAGATGGAGACAGAAGAGAGAGAGACAGAGACATATGAGAGGTAGAACAAACAATCAAAAGATAGAAACAGAGACAGGGGAGAGACAGAGGCAAGAGAGAGAGAAAGAATGACAGAGAAAGAGAGAGAGAGACAGAGACAGACAGAGACAGACTGAGACAGATAGACAGAGACAGACTGAGACAGATAGACAGAAGGACAGACAGAGAGAGACAGAGAGAGACAAACAGAGAGAATGAATGCATGCTAGGAGTCCTTGGGACTCATGCTTATTTTTATTATTTTTTTCTTTGAGATAAGAGTCTCATTGTAGGCCAGGTGGGCCTTGAATGTGTTCTGTGGCTAAGAATGCCCTTGAATTTCTGATCCTCCTGTCCTTACCTTCTGAATGGTGAGATTACAGGAGTCTATCACCATGCCTGGTGATTTTTAATTTCTCGCCTATAATTTTGTTCTCCTAATTCTTTGTGTGTGAAAAGGTACTGTTGCAATAACTGACCTGAGTTACTCCTAGGGCTCTGAGGCTTCACTGGTACACTCTTGGCCGACGGCATGGGAAATTCTCGAGTACATGGGTAGCATGTGCTTGAGATTGTCTCACGGCAGTAGAGCCCCCTTTCTCAAGCTAGATCATGGACTTTTCCTCTAGGTCGAGGAAAGAGTAGGATCCCTCAAGCTGAAGACCAGCTCCTATGATTGCAGAGGTTATCAGCAAAGCTTTTCTAGTAAGGATCCAAGAGCTGGGATTTCAGGCCCTGTATTCATTAGTTCCTGTTGCAACTACGCAGTTCTGTTGTGGTAGCAGGAAAACTGCTGTAGGTAAATACAGGAATACAGCTGTGTTTCAATAAAAGTTTACTGTCAACATCGGGCCATATGGGTCCATGGTTTGATGACCTCTGCTTGAGCTGGGACTTTCTTGATATAGGTTTCAAAGAAAAACCTAAGCCAGTCTCCAAAATGCCAGTATTTAAAATTCTGCCTTAACTCGCTCCGAAGGGTAGAGAAAGAGTATATTTATTCCTCATTCTCCTCACCTGTACCAAAGAAAGTATAGAAACTTTACCAAGCTAGGGACACCCTTATTATGCAGACTACTTAGAGTTTGAATAAAGAATTCAGGGCCCTCAGAACAAAATCAGAAAAATCTCACTCTTCGTGAGCCATCGTGGTCAGAAAAATGTCTGCGAGCCAAGCCAGGGCTCTGCTATTGTCACGGCTCATTACCGGGGAGAGGTTAAATTTAAAAGTGCTTCTTGACCTGTGAGGTGGGGTGATGCATACTGGGCGCTCGCTGTGCCGAGGACAGCCCAATAAAGCCCATGAGAACAAGAACACCTTGGCTCCAGGTAGAATTGTGTGAGCCCAGGCAGAGTCACATCCCACGCCCTGGGTGGTAAAGCAGTAGCTGCTATACCCATTCCGTGGTCAAGTCAACTTTCCTTTGAACTCGGAGTCCCAGAGCTTAAGGCTGGAGGGGGCCTGGGAGAATTCGCCTACAAGAGTCTGTTGCTGTCCCATTTGCTTCATTTTCCCTAGTTTGCAATCTAGCTAGTCCTCTTCGGGAGGCCGGGGGGGGGGGGGGGCAGGGGGTTGACCAACAAAGCAGAACAGTCAAACAAGGCCTGCTGGGAGAGGGGAGGGGACAGCATCCACGCTGAGGCTGGTTGCCAAGGGCCGAGCTAGGTCGAGATGGCTGCCTTGTTCTCAGTGTCCCTCTCCGCTTTTAAGAATTTCTATGAGCAGAGCTCAGTTCTGGCAGAAAGCTCTGGAAATCGTCCTTTCTTTAAGGCTGATATGCTAATCAGAAGTGGATGTTCCCAGGAGGGGCGAATCCTACCCACGGCAAAGCACACTAGCGAAGACTTTAGTTTTCTTTCTCTTCTGTTTTCCTCTGTCAAAAAATTCTCCTTCACATCTTCCTAAGTCATTTCCATGCCTCAGAGAGAGCCCCAGTGACGGCCCTCTTCATCCTGGAAGCTTTGGTGCTGATACCACTGTTCCCTCTGTATCTCCACTGCTGTCTGCCTAGCACCTCTTGTCGGTTCCCATGCATCTGCCTTTGTGTGCTCGTGCCACTGGGATCATGACCTCATGGGAGAGGAGCACAGTGCTTCCAGCCCCCAGGGTCTGGCACAGTACCCTGTGGATAGCATAGTTCTGACTTCGTTCTGAAGGCCTAGAAAGAGTTCATTGACTAACCTTTGCCCTCTTCTCCCTGATCCTGCAGCAGAATCTGGTGTGGGCAGTGATGATTGCCATCCCCCTGGTCACCATCCTGTATGTCCTGGTTAATATCAGCTACCTGCTGGTTATGTCACCCTCAGAGATCCTCTCCTCTGGTGCCATAGCTGTGAGCTGGGGGTGAGTGAGTCATGTTGTGCGTTGCCTGGGACCTAGACATTTAGGGATAGGGAAAGGTCACGCTCTATGTGGATTGGAACTTGCCTTGAAATGCGTTGTTCTCTCTGTTTCTGAGGAGGCCTTCTGGTCCCTTTCCAGGTTTCTGCTAGAGTTCTTGCCATTGATCCCTCTGTTTTCTAGGGACCAAGTTCTGGGATCCTGGGCCTGGTTGGTGCCCTTGGCTGTTGCACTTTCAACATTTGGTGCTGTCAATGGGGGGTTCTTCAGCGGCAGCCGTGTGTGTTATGCAGCTGCAAGGCAAGGTCACATGGTAAGAAGTGGGAACTGGGGTCACACACAGGGGTGAGGGCTGCAAAAGGTGGCCAAGACACCTTTCACCTATACCTTCTCCTACCTGAGCTTTTAGCCCAAGCCTGGACTTTCCCAATCAGATGTGACCCTCTTTTCTTCTGAGAACGAGGGACATGCCATGCCATACCTTTCTAACATATTCATAATCTCTTCCGGGTTGTAGGGCAGTCACGCTCCTCTTCTGAGGGTTGGAAGATATGAGTGATGAAGTCTATTTGTGTACAACAAGAGTACAGAGGCCACAGGGAGGGGGCCCAGGGTACACAGAGTGGCCTTTCCCTCTGGGGCTTTTTGCCCCTGTGTTAGTATTTACTGTGATAATAATATTGAATAACAAAGAACCCCAAATCCCAGTGGCTTGAGGTAGTTGTTTAATTATTGGTCCTCGTGTTGTCTGTAACCCTGTTTGTTTTGGTCATTCTGATTTTGGGATGACTCCGTTCCTACTCCAAGGATCCAGGGCAAAGCAAAGGTGGCTCCTTAGAGCATTTCTTGATTAATTCAGGAATCGGGGGATCAGGTTGTCAGATAAAACACACGAACACATTGAAGGCCCTTGCTTGTCACTTGTGCTCATGTTTTATTGGATGAATCAAGCGACAGAGTCTAGTCAACATCAATGGTTGAGAACTATATTCCCATCACAAGGTGCAAAGAGAAGGAGACAGTATTTGGAGGATAATAATCCTGGGTATCATAGTAACCCAAGGAACCCTATCCCCTTGGAAGCCACGATACTAATGACCATTAGATTGGGCACACTGGTGTCCAGAGCATGACGAGGGATGGACTACTTCCTATGGCCTTTCTGCAGCCTCTCACACCGACTGTGTTTTCCAGCCCCAGATCATGTCCATGATTCACGTGCACCGACTGACGCCAGCGCCAGCCCTGATCTTCACCACAGCTGTGGCTTTACTGCTGGTCATCCCAGGAAACTTCAGCACCTTTGTGAACCTCTTGAGGTGAGGAGGATTTCACAGGCTGCTATCTGTGTCCTAGACATCTATGTATCTTTATACAAATTTGCACATAGAAATGTGTGCTGTCTTCTGGAGTGCCTATGTGCAAAGTGGTGGAGGGGCATGGAAACGGGAATGTTTGGAGGATGTGACGAGAGGTCTGTGTAGCTGCTTGCTTATATCTCAGTGGACCAGGAACCAGAGAGAGGACAGGAAGTTGGATGTTATAAAGCTCAAGGCTTGTCCCCCCCCACCCAGATTCATATTTTGATTGAGACTTCATCCCCCTATCTCTCGATAATCTCCTAAAACAGCAACTCCAGATGTTTCAAACACATGAGTTTGTGGGACAATATTTTACATCATAATGTCTGTCTGTCTGTCTGCCTGCCTGCCTGCTTATCTATCTATCTATCTATCTATCTATCTATCTATCTATCTATCTATCTATCTATCTATCTACCATCTATACACACACACACACACACACACACACACAAACGGGGACACACACACAAACGGGGACACACACACACACACACACAAATGCTAAGGCTGGGCTGGGGCTACCATTTTCTCTTAGTCCTCCTATCTGCTCCTAAGATGATGTTAAAGGGCATATAGGCATTGTACTGCTGGAGAACCCTTGGATACAGAATGATTTTTTTTCCCTTGTAGCCTGGGCTAGTGCTTTGGACTCCGTCCCATATAATTCTTCAGAACTCAGTATTGATTCACAGCAAGGTGTTTAGGCACAGTGAATGAGGAAGGGGATGTTCTGACTCCTTTGAGTATTTTCCTCCAGACCGAAATCACAGGCTGTTTTGATACCAATTTGTAATTTTCTAAGCTCATTTGAAGCAGGGCTGATTCTTCCACTAGCAGATGAGCATAGTACCTGGGTACGGAGGGCTTTTTAGTAATTTCTCAGGCATCGCATGTTTCATTGTTCTGTTGTCTAATCTAGAACAAGACGTTCAGTGCTTGGTGTGACTGTTGGGAACAGCAAGTCACAAATAATGGTTTATTTTCATTTTTTCCCACGAGAAAAATGGAAATCATCATATGATGATAACAAAATCTATTCCGCTGTGGGTCTGAGGATGGGGGTGTCCTCAGGTAGAGCCTAGAGAATATAACCAAAATATCTCAGTACAGAGCAAGAATCCTGGGGTGATCCATTCAGTTAGTACCTAATACTTTACAGTCTTGATCACCTCAAGGGATGGCTTGCTCTGGACCTTGCTTGTCAAGTTAGATAGGATTTGTCTATGTAACCATGTGCATGCAGGTGTGTGCATGCCTGCGTGTGTGTGTGTGTGTGTGTGTATACTAGTGCATATGTGCATGTGAAGGGCATGGGACAAAACCTGGATGTCATCTTATATGCCATTTAGTTTTTAAAAATCAGTGTCCTAGTTAGGGTTTCTATTGCTGAAATGATACACCATAACCAAAAGCAAGTTGGAGAAGAAGGGATATTATTTGGCTTACACTTCCACATTGTAGACCATCACTGAAGAAAGTCAGGAAAAGAACTCAAACAGGGCAGGAACTTGGAGGCAGGAACTGATGCAGAGGCCATGGAGAGGTGCTGCGTACTGGCTTGCTCATCATGACTAGTTCAGTTTGCTTTCTTATAAAACCATGCAGAGGAATTTTAATCCAGCAACATGGCTGCTCTGGCGAAGGATCACAGCCAAAGTTCCTCTAGGTTTATATGATCCAGCGAGAATGCAGATACACCCTGGATTACAGTATGATCTGGCTAGAATATAGATACATCCTTATTACACACCTTTAATCCCTAAAAATGAAGGTAAGGTTAGTTTGTAGAAGGAAGCAGCCATGTTTGAAAATGGCGTCTAATTGAGGGGCAGACAAAGTGATGAATCAAAGAAGGATTCGACAGAATGAGTTGGAGATAGGATATACCCAACTCTCAGGAGAATAGCACAGGAAAGAAAGGCTACTGAAGAGTAGCAAGAGGGAGGGAGGGGTGTGGTGTGTGTGTTATAGTAGGTTTACCGAGACTGGTTGCAGAGAACAAGCTAGACACAAGTGAAGACAGAACAAGCCAGAGAACGAGAAGGAGCCAGAAGATCAGAACATATTTCCAAAGTTAGCATGAGGCCAAGCAGAGCAATTCAGGCAGAAGCAGAAAGAAGCCAGATTGAATCAGTTAGTGTGGAAGATTAGATTGTACAGAGGCTAGAAGCTTCCAGGCCGAGGCCTAGGGATAGTTAGAACAGAGAAGGAAACGCTCTGGGCTCGGCCAAAGCCGGGTATTTGTACAGCTGGATACAGCTCTCATCTCATCTCATCATCCGAGGAAATAAAAGCAACATTTATAGAACCAGGATCACTTGCCCAGGGATGGTACCACCCAGAATGGGCTGGACCCTCTCCACCAATCACTAATTAAGAATATACCCCATAGCCAGATTTTATGGAGTCATTGTCTCAATTGAGATTCCCTCCTTTCAGCTAACTCTAGCTTCTGTTAAGTTGACATAAAACTAGCTAGCACATATAGCATCTCACTATGTAGCTCTGGCTGGCCTAGAACATGCTAAGTTGGCCTAGAACTTATGGCAATATTATCAATATGGAATTTATGGGCAAGTGTGAAACTAGCCCAATATGCTAGGCTAGCTAGCCAGTGAGCCCTGGGTATCCACTTATCTCTACCTTACAGTGCTGGGATTCCAAACCCATAGCACCACACCTGACTCTCCCACTGACTGAGCAATTTCTCCAGAACCTCAGATGGAATTTTATCGGAACAGTGGCAACCACTCCAACTAGAGACCTTGGAAAGAGCTTACTGGGTGTTTAGCAGCCTACGTGTAATGTCACCAGCTATAAAGGAAGGGCAGGTTGGGAGAAGAGCTCTATTTCCAGTGAGATGACCCTCCAATGACCACAGGCCTCCTCGAGAGTCCACCATGCTCTCCTTTTCAAAAGATTTTATTTTAAAAAAATTAATATACTGTTTGACAGTTTCACACTTGATTTTAGTTTGAAAGGCAGTGTTCTTTGACAATCTCATATATATATATGATATACAATATAATATATAATATAATACATAATATAAAATATAATAGATAATATTATATGATATTATATATTATATAATGTATAGTATGTGGTGTATGGCATATAGCAATAGCATATAGTATATAGTATATATTCTGGCCACACTCATCCCTCTACCCTCTCTTATCCTCCATCTCCCATAAGCCACACTCCTTCCTTCTACCAAGTTCCTATCCTAATTTCATGTCTTTTTGTTTTGTGACTCATTGGGCCATCTTTAAGCTTTTTTTTTCTTTAAAAAAATGATTTATTTACTTATTATATGTGAGTACTCTGTAGCTTTCTTCAGACACACCAGAAGAGGGCATCAGATATCATTATGGATGGTTGTGAACCACCATGTGGTTGCTGGGATTTGAACTCAGGACCTTCGGAAGAGCAGTCAGTGCTCTTAACCGCTGAGCCATCTCTCCAGCCCCTTTAAGCTTTTTTTTTAATTTTAATTAAGATTTATTGATTTTATTTTATGTGTGTTCTGTCTGCATGTATGTTTGTATACCACATTCATGCCTGGTTCCCTCAGAGGTCAACGTGAGGAATCAGATCTCATCAAACGGGTGTTAAGGATATTTGTGAGCTGCTGGGCAGTGGTGACGCATGCCTTTAATCCCAGCACTTGGGAGGCAGAGGCAGGTGGATTTCTGAGTTTGAGGCCAGCCTGGTCTACAGAGTGAGTTCCAGGATAACCAGGGCTATACAGAGAAACCCTGTCTAGAAAATCCAAAATAAAATAAAATAAAATAAAAAATAAACAAACAAACAAACAAATAAATAAAATAAAAGGATGTTTTGAGCCACCATATGGGTGTTGGGAACCAAACCCGAGTCTTCTGTGAGAGCAGCAAGTGCTCTAACCATTGGGCAATCTTTGCAGCAGCCCTTGGCTCTTCTAGAGAAGACCCAATGCTCCTCCTTGTCTTTGAGTATTTTGTCCTGATGCACTCAAGTCCTGGCAAAGAGGCCTCATCTAGCCTTTCCACTTCTCGATGCAGCTTCCTATCCTGGCTCACCTACGGAACCACCTTCGCCTGTCTCCTGTATCTGCGAATAAAGACAAAGAATCTTCCCCACACTTACAAGGTAACTTTCAGACTAGTCATCTTCAAGGCCTAGACCAGTGGTTCTCAGCCTTCCTAATGCGGCAACCCTTTAATACAGCTCCTTACGTTGTGGTGACCACCAACCATAAAATTGTTTTCATTGCTACTTCATAACTGTAATTTTGCTAGTTATGAATCACAATGTAAATACCCGATATGCAGGACATCTGATATGTGACCCCCAAAAGGGTCGAGACCCATAGGTTGAGAACTGCCGGCCTAGACAAGGCATATCAGTGGCTGCTATCATCATTACATTTTGTAGGACATTGAACGTTTTGGGTGGATTGTAAGGGGTACTGACCATTTACTTCTCTTCTGAAGGGTCGTGAAGGGGAAAGATGGAATACGAACACAGAGGCCACATAGCATAGAGAGACCAATGCTGGGCTCTAGACTCTGCTCCTTAAAGAGCCCCCTATAGCCCAGGTGGTGGCTCCCCTGGCCCAGCCTGGCATTCTAGGAAATACTGGAGAAGAGGCACTTGTGGCAGGTGGAAATAAACGAGGTAGATAGGAAGGATAGGACTCAGTGACACCCTCGTCATTCCAGGTTCAGGGGTCAAGTAACTCCTTCATGCCCTCTGCAGGTTCCCACCTTCATTCCTGCCATCATGTTCCTGGTGTCTCTCTACCTGGTGCTGGCACCTATCATCGACCATCCCCAGATGGAATTCCTATACATCTTTCTGTTCGTGCTCAGTGGCTTCCCAGTGTACTTTCTGCTTTTCCACTTCCAGTGTCAATCCAAGTGTATACAGACGGCCACCATGCATCTCCAGCTGCTCCTGGAAGTTGCTCCAACCACTAAAGATCATTGACTGGGTAGTCTGATAGGTAGTCTGATTGCTTTCTTCACCGCAGACTCCACTCTGCCTACGGTTCTCTGTACACCAACTATACATCATTTTAATAAGCACTTAGTGCTATAGTACAGCTGCTTCGAAGTCTGGGAATACCTACCAGTACACTATCCCATTTCTATAATGCTTGTTCCTTTGACACAGGTACCACCTGGTTTCACAAAGGAACCTGCTATAGTTACAGGTAGACATTTAGTGGACAGCATGGAATGAGTTTCTTCTTTGGGTTTCTGTCATTGGAATCCTGTCGTTTTATTTGGCCCCTGATGTTGCTTGAGCTGATCTTGGGGTTTATATAGGGCCACTTGAATCAAGTGGGCAGAGAGGTAGAGAAAGCCAGCCTGGTAGGAAGAATGGAGGTGGTATATGATGAGATATGCTTTAACAAAATTGATAAGGCGCTGAAGGGTGGGGAGGCAGGATCTGAAAGAGTAGTTTTGATCTTTGTCCTATAGTCTGCTACTTGATGTAGTCCTGGGGTTTTACATCATTCTTCTCCTCCTCTTCTTCTTCCTCCTTCTCTTCTTCCTTCTCTTCTTCCTTCCCTCTTTTTCCTTCTTCTCCTCTTTCTCTTCTTCATCCTCCTTTTCCTCTTCCTCCTCCTCCTCTTCCTCCTCTTCCTTCTATTTTGCTAAGCTGGAGATTAATCCAAGGGCATTATGTATACTTAGACAAACACGATGCCATCAATTTTCTGAGACAACTGATTACATAAAATAAATTTCTCATTTTGCCTCTGGTGAGTCTGAATGGGTACCTATCTATTTCTGGCAATTAGACGAGATTTGTCTATGGTAATTCTTCTTGTTCGGAAAGACTTCAATTATGCCTATTTTCTTGAACAGTGCAATAAACAATAGATGTATTGCTAGGAAGGATGGGTTATTGGCTTTGAGAAAAAGGAAAGACAGATACATTTCCAGGAGAAAGGACAAAGAGCTGGAATAGCTCCCGTGAAAGCTAATATGGTTATAAAGCTAAAGAGAGAGGAGAGAACTGAGAAACCTCGCTATCCTTGGATGAATGTGAGAGATGAAGACTGACAGCTGCCTAGAATGTTGCTGAGAGTGTGGCTCCTGAGGACATCTAGGGAGTGAGTGACTCAAAAGAAAGGGGCAGAGAACATCTTTTAGTTTCTCCTGAAAAAAACTGGATTTAGGCAACTCAGCTTTAGTGCACCTAGCATACAGGCCATTTATTATTTTTCTGTTAGTGTAATCAAGGTAACATAAAGAAACTGTTTATTTAGGCTTATTTTTTTTAAAGATTTATTTATTTATTATATACACTGTACACTGTAGCTGTCTTCAGACACTCCAGAAGAGGGCATCAGATCTCCTTACGGATGGTTGTTGGGATTTGAACTCAGGACCTTCGGAAGAGCAGTCAGTGCTCTTAACCACTGACCCATCTCTCCAGCCCTTATTTAGGCTTGTGGTTCCACCAGATAAGAGTATGTCACCACTATAGCAGGGAAGTATGGCAGCAGGCAGATGTGATGACTGCCACAGCTGAGAATTGGCATTTTGAACTTCAAGCACAGCTGGAATGATGGGAGGCTTTTGAAACCTGCTCCTAGTGACACACTTCCTCCAGCAAAGCCACACCTCCCAAACCTACATGAATGGCTCCACCAAGGGCACTAATGTTCAACAATCTGAGCCTATCATGGACATTCTCATTAAAAACCACTGTTAATCCCATAAATTTGTTTCACAATAGCGATTAGTCAGAAAAGTTCAATAGTTAGATTCAGTTCTGACACAGAGTTTTGTTCAAGATCCTTATGTTTAAGGGTTTAGTTCCTCTCACTACTATCCCTTCAGACACCAGTGGTATAGGTACAGGATTCCCACACTACCTATACATCTACCAGCATACTGTTGAAATTGAACATTCCTACAACTATCCCCCTTCAAGTACAATAATTCGCTAGAATGATTCACAGGACTCAGAAAGCCACTTTATGATTATCAGTTGAATATAAAAGATTCAACTCAGAGACACTTAAACAGAAGAGACGCACAGTGCAAGGCTGGGGGATGGGAGCGCAGTTTCTGTCCAGTTCCGCTTCACCTTTGTTGGGTAGAAGCTTCCTCTGATGTGAGATGTTCTATCCTTGAGGGAGGTTTGTTAAGACTCAGGACGTTAGCAAAACTTACAATGCTCAGGAAGTAAGCAACTAACAACTCTCAGGAAGCTCCTGAAATTCATGAGATTCACAAGTCCCCTCCCTAAGGTGGTCAGGCCTGAACACAAGCTCCTCTGTTTGATGAGACCACTTGCTGGGTAAATAGATGTTTGTTTGTATCTCCTCAGGAAAAGTCGCCCAACATCCTCTCCAGCACTTACAAATGTTTACCCAGAAGCTTTCTAAGTCCAGCCATTCAGTACTTTTTATAGAGGTGTCATTAGGTATGCATGATTGATTAAATCATTGCATGATTTCAATCTACAACCTCTGTTCCCTCTCCAGGAGGAGTGAGTCAAATGCTCTAAACTTCTAATCATGCCCCATTCCTGAAACTACTGAGGTAACATATAAAAATATTCAGCATTCTAGTCATTTCAAAGATTATAGGGACTCTGTACTAATAATTAGGAACAAAACTTTATTTCTGGTCTACTACAGTCCTGAATCATGAACTGTTCATTAGCACAGTTCCTAGCATCCCATCTTCCCAAGAGGGATACTCTGTTGCAGAGAAAAAATGTTTCAAAAGAGGCTCTTCCTACACAGCTCATCATTTAAGTAGATTGTGGGTTGCTAGAGAAACCAACCATATGATTGGAGGATTGGACTGTTCAGCATAACCTCTGGAGAGGATGGAAGGGCTAGAGATTAATTTTGTCACCAAAGGCCAATACTTTAATCAAGCATGCATGTATAAAAGAGATTCTATACAAAATCTAAGTGAGGGATTGGAGAGTATCCAGGCATGCTGGGACTCCATGCCCCTTACCCTATGTACCTCTGCATAATCCAGGCTGGCCTCGGACTTATTACACAGTCAAAAGTCTTGAACTCCTGATTCTTGTGCATACATGGCTGAGTGCTGGGATTACAGAAGCACACCACCACACCAGTTCATGCAGTGCTAGGGATCAAACCCAAGGACTTGCACATGCCAGGCAAACACACTACCAACTGAGCCACATCCTAGTCCCATTTGCATCCTTTATAATAAACTGATAAATGCAAATAACTTTCCCTGGGCTCTGTAAGCCAGTATAACAAATTATCAAGCGATAAGATAGGGATTATGGAACTCTTGATTTGTAGCCCATTTGGCGAAGTACCAGGCAACCTTGTGGGTTGCAAGTGACATCTGAAGTGGGTGCAGCTCTCATTTGTGACAGAGTCTCACAGGTACCTAGGGCTGTTGAGCAGAAGGTGGCCATCACCTGCAGAGTTGGTCATGAAGCTACATTGGCAAACTCACCCTATCTGTTCTCCTTCCTCACAATGTTGGAAACAAGCAAAAGAAACATATTCCAAGTATCACCATTTGGTTTTCAGACTTCATTTAATCATTGGGAGAAACTAAATTCAAGGTCCCAGCCCCTAGGGGAGCTGAGGAATTCCCAATAGCTTAGCAGCTTCTGTTGTAAGGAAACAGTTGTCCAAGTCCAGACACCTCAGGGACAACTTGTAAGGCACCAGTTGTCTGAGTCCAGACATCTCAAGGACAACTTCTTCATCTTGCTGGCAGGGTCAAACTAAGTTCATATTCCCAGACCCAGGAACGAACTCCTATCCTGATCGATGGAAACTCCTTTGCTCAACCTCTTATGTCAAAATATGATTGGACGATGCTACAGCCCACTCTGTTCCCCCTTGATTCATGGCTTCATGTTTAAAATATGCTGTACAGCATTTCCTCAGGGTCATAGTCCAGCTCTCAAGTTGGTTCTGCAGCTCTGATCGATCAGTAGTGGCTTGGTTACAACAAATTTTTGTCTCTGCATTGACCTGTTCTTTGAGTTATGTTGGATTTAAGTGAACCCCCACAACAGTATATCTCTGATCCATCAACCATCTCCTCTTGTGGGAGGGCACCAGTGTGCAAGAGAGAATGAGCCAGACATGCAGTTAACACAAGCAGATTATGATTCTGAGATGTAACACTGAGCGCACGATAAATTGTACAGGCAGCATCCACTTTAAAATAGATACAGATATCTTATAGACTTCCCTAAAAAGACCTTAATGGGACTTGAAGCAGATAGAGTACTTATCTAATGTGTTTTAAGTCCTTGGTTTGATCTCCAGCTCCTTAATAAGCAAGACTTGGAACTTGGAGCTCAGACATTTGAAACCACCCTTGGTTATATAGTGTATTTAAGGACAGCCTGGGCTACATGAGACCCTGTCTCAAAAAGCCCAAACCCAAACCAAATTGAGATGAAGAACAAGGTTAAAAAGTCTTCTCCCCTGGCAATGGGCAAAGAGACACCTTTTTGGTGGTATTACTCTTACATCAGTCAGGGGCAGAACAGACGGCAGTCCTTTGTTCATCCTAGCCTGATGCCTGGCTTGGTGGCCACAGCTGTCTTATGCCCACGACACATAAAACCCAAACACTTCAAATCCAGGTAGCGCGGCAAGAGAGGAGGAAGACTAAGACCTGCATTCTGCCATGCCACGTGGTGCGGGTGGGGAAAGACACCCCCAGACCTGCACTTCACCCCATGGCAAGGGAGGTTCTTATACACACAGAGCCCAGTGTACCACCACACTGCGCAGTACGGGAGGAAGGAGACAGACCTGTGGACTGCCGTGCCACCCACAGACCTGAGCTCTGGCACTTGGCACAGGCAGGCCATAGACACGTGCTTGTAGGAGGATGCCACCCAGACATTTGGCCAGCCTGCAGCGGGAGCCACCACAGTGTGTATGTGGTGGACAGATGGGAGAGAAAGAGAAGTGGGGCAGCTTGAGCCTTAGGAAGAGAGATGGAACTGGAGACTCCAGGGTGGAGAGGAGGAGCCTGTTGTGTGTGGCCAAGCCCACCACCTGGGATCATGGTGGGGTCTCAACCTGAACTGCCACCAAGGGCCATGTCTGGGTCCATAGTTACACAGTGGCAGGGGTCAGTGTTGATGTCCATGGCTTATTTTACTACTAGAGAACACGTGGTCGTCATTGGTTGGAGCAGCTGCCGATGACCATGTAGATGTTCAGGGACTGTGCCAAACTGGCCCTGTCCCTCACTGGCTGCGGTGCTTTGGAGAGCTGACCACACCTCTCACCAGCAGCAGCAGCTCAGGAGAGCAGGCCCTGTGCCTTACCCAGGCCATATAGTGGAGCTGGCCCTGGTGGGCAGGGGTGAGTTGACCCTGAGGGCATGAATGTGGGAGAGCTGACCTCACCACTCATCTGCTGTAAGGTGGGTGGTATGGGTGCGGTGATGCCCACCATAGCAGACACCCAGACACCCGGCGACTCATCACCAAGCCGCAGAACCTGAATGATGCCTACGGGTCGCCCAGCAACTTCGACGTGAGCAACCCGCAGACCGTGGGAGTCAGCAGGGGCCGCTTCACCACCTACGAGATCACGGTCAAGACAAATCTTCCTATCTTCAAGCTGAAGGAATCTACTGTTAGAAGAAGATACAGCGACTTTGAGTGACTTTGAAGTGAACTAGAAAGAGAGAGCAAGGGTGTAGTTCTCCCACTTCCTGGGAAAGCATTTTTTGCGGCAACTTCCTTTTAGAGGAGATGATAGAATATTTGATGACAATTTCATCGAGGAAAGGAAGCAAGGGCTGGAACAGCTCATAAACAAGGTCGCTGGTCATCCTCTGGCCCAGAATGAATGTTTTCTTCACATGTTTTTACAGGATGAAATTATAGATAAAAGCTATACTCCATCTAAAATAAGATATGCCTGAGTTAGGCAAGAAGAAGCAAAATCCGAGACCATTAATGATTCATCTGCACCAATGAAGAAGTTGTAACTAACTTAGCATGCTGCACAGACACTGGTATAACACGCCCTGGGTATACTAACACTCACATGCTCCCTTCCATTCTGTTTGTTTTGGCAGTTGACAAGACGTTAATTTGCTCTAGTGAAACTCCCTTGCTCCAGCCTTTCTAAGTAGCTCTTCCCGCTGTGTCTGTGTGCACACTAGCCCCACAGCCCCATAGAACTTGCAGTGTCCTGACTAAAGCTGCCCACTTGCTCTCAAAAAAAAAAAGATAACTGGGAGGAGTCCTGGTGAGGATCCAATATTAATAGTGTCACAGAAGCCAGAGATCTCGAAGCAGACCAATGACTCATTGCAACGAACATTCACAAGTGAAGATGTGTGGACACACTGTGACACACTACAGCTTCCATGATGAGATGTTTCCTACGTTTTGTTTTTATTGTTGTTTGTTTGTGTGTTTTTTTATTTTGGGGGAGGTTGCAAGGGCAAAGGGTAGATATGAGGCGATGGGGAGATGACCACAGTGAATGCATGATGTGAAACTCACAAAGAATTATTAAAAAAGCTAAAAAAATGTCTTGGTGATTTATGATTCTGGGAGGTCTTTTTGTATACTTTTGTACTAGTATGATTTCAGTGAGGATTCCTTAGTGTGGTTTGACTGAAAATAGCCCTCACAGGCTCATGTATTTGAATGCTTGGTTATAACTTGATGAAACTGTTTGGGAAGGAGTAGGGGGTGTGGCCTTGTTGGAGGAGGTGTGTCACTGGGGGTGGGCTTTGAGGTTTCAAAAGTCTACACCAGGCCTAGTCTCCTTCTCTCTGCCTTCAACTTTTAGATCGGGATGTAAAAGCTCTTAGCTATTGTTACAGCACCATGCTTGCCCGCCTGCCTGCCTGCTACCACATTTCTTGCCATGAGGGTCATAGTCTCATCCTCTGAAACTATAAACAAGCTCCCAATTAAATGTTTTGTTTTATAAGTTGCCTTGGTCATGGTGTCTCTTTGAAGCAGTAGAAACTAAGATAGTTCTTCAAAGAATCAGACCAGAAGGTCCATGTGTGAGAAGGGTTTAACTGAACTAGTCCACACAATTATAACATCTGGGAAATCTCAGGACAGGTCTGGAGACCTAGGGACACTCATAGCATATGTCAGTTCCAGTCTCAAGACCTTAGTGCAAGGGAAGCTGAAGGTGTAGTCTCCGTTTTGAGGTCAAAGGCTGGAGAACCCAAGGAGGAAGTTGCTGTTTAAGTCCTGGAGACCAAACAGTTTGGACTCCAGTGTCCACTGCAAGAGCCGAATATTCCCTGGCTTTTGAAGGGAGACATCAATCTCCTCTGGTTGGATGGTGCCTACCCACACTGAGGGCAAGTCCAGCCAGGTGCACATGCTGTAATTCTCTAGAAACAGCCTCACAGACACACCCACAAAGCTATCCAAAATATTCTATTTCTTAATCCAATCTGGACACTTAAAATTAATCATCACAGGTACTTAACTAATTTTTACCGATTGCTTAATATGCTCTTCATGCCTATTTGAGCATTTCCATTTTATAATTATCAGCAGAGCTGGAGGGACTGTCTTGATGTGTAGAACATGGTGGTCCAACCATAGACTTGTTCACTTGATCTACCGCTGCTACTTGTTCTAAGCACTGGTCTTCCTCTGGAATTAGTACTTGCCATCTGTATAAATAAAATACACAAGCTGCTCTAATCCTCATGGAGGCTGAGACAGGAGGAGTACCATGAGTTTGAGGGCAGCTTATAATATGTAGTAAGTTTTGGAGTGGACTACAGAGTAAGACAATGCCTGTGTGTGTGGCATGTATGAGTATCTGTGTGTATGTGCTGTGTGTAGTATGTGTGTGTGTGTGATGTGTGGGGTGTGTATCAGTGTGTATCTATGTGTATGTGTGTGGGGTGTGTGGGATGTGTATGTGTGTACACCTGTGTGTGGTGTATGTGTGTGTGTGCACGTATGTGCGTGTGGGGTGTATGTGTGGGGTATGTGTGGGGTGTGTATGTGTATCTGTGTGTATGTGCATGTGGGATGTGGGATGTACGTGTGTGTGTATGCTGTGTGAAGTGTATCTGTGTGTGGTGTATGAGGTGTGTATGTATATGTGTGTGTTTGTGTATAGGTGTGAATAAGTGTGTGTGTGTGTATGTGTGTGTGTGTGTGTGTGTGTGTGTGTGTGTGTATTCTATAGTGTTGGAGGTTGAATCTAGAACCTTGTGCATGTGAAGAAAGCATTATACACTGGGCCTCAGCACCTCCATACACATTGTGAACATAATAAAATCCACCTAAGACATGAAATTATTATGGCATGGATCATGGGTTTTGTTAACTTCTTACTACCTTTTATTTGCAGCTTAGTTTTTTAATTATATAAAAACTCTGGATGGAAAGTTTTTGTGTAATGAAGAATCTTAAAAATAGAAGATCTTCATGCCCAGTATGGTGGTGCACACCTTTAATCCCAGCACTCAAGAGGCAGAGGCAGGGGGATCTCTGTGAGTTCGAGGCCAACCTGGTCTACAAAGAGAATTTTAGGACAACCAGGGCTGTTACACAGATAGTCCTGTCTCCAAAAAGTAAGTAAGTAAGTAAATAAATAAATAAATAAAAACAAAAAGCAAAACAAAACAAAAAAATCTTTTTTCATTGACCTCAACATCTAACAAACAATCCAGGCTCTTAAGGAATAGGTATCAAGGTGAGAGGGGTGGGTCTCAGACCAGCACTGCGCCCTCCTAGCACTCCTGCTTGGTAAATACCTGCCCATCCTCCAGGCCTTAGAACAGGCTTCATTTCTTCCAGTCAGCTTTCTGTGGTTCAAGAAGATCTGCTTGGACATGTGCATTTGGATCTGTAATGGTTCATCTCAACTGTCAACTTGATTGGATCTGGAATCAACTAATAGACACACACACCTCTGGTCAGGTCTGTGAGAGTATGTCCTGGAATGATTGACTGAGTGTAGACAACCCTTCTCTAGAATGGGCAGCACCTCCTGGCAGTGGCCCAGATTTGAAGAGGTTGGAGGGAAAAGCAGTGCTATTCTTTGCCTGCTCATCGTCACTCCCTGCTGGTGAGTGCATCTTCTCTGTAGCTGCTACTGTCTTTGCTGACACCAGAACCCAGCCAGCTTCCTCAGCCTTCAAATGTAGGCTATCCAGGCATCCTCCAGACTTTTGGTGACAGACTGGGACTGCTGAGACATTCAGCTTCATGGAGTGAGGAGCTTCTGGGTTTTCAGACTCTCCAGAATGCAGAGAGTCATTGCTGGACCTCCTAGCCTGTGCTGTGCAAGTCAATCTAGTGACTCTCCCTTTAATATGTGTTCACTCACTGGGCAGTGGTGGCGCACGCCTTTAATCTCAGCACTTGGGAGGCAGAGGCAGGCGGATTTCTGAGTTCAAGGCCAGCCTGGTCTACAGAGCAAGTTCCAGGACAGCCAGAGCTATACAGAGAAACCCTGTCTCGAAAAACTAAAAACAAAAAACCAAAAAAAAAAAAAAACAAAAACAAAAACAAAACAAAAAAAACCCAAATATGTGTTCACTCTATTGGTTCCGTTCCTCTTGATATCACTGATGGATACAGCTTCTGTACACTGCAGTCCAGACAGCAGTAAAACAATGTCTTCAGTCAACTGTGTCCTTGCTTGGCAGTGCGCATCTCGGGAAGAGACTCACCTGTCAGCTTCTGTAATGCTCAAGGCTTCCACAGAACTCAGCGAGTTGTTACTAAATCCCTGAAGGCACTAGCTCTCAGAGGAAATTGGGGTGAGGGTAAATGAGAGCAGTGTTTTGTTTTGTGTTCCAGGAATGTCTTATACTGGGGTTCCCTGGCATTCTTCCCCAGGTCACACTGACAGGTATGCCCAGGTACTATTCCCAGGTAATAAAAATAAGATTTATGAAGTATCTGGCCTATACCAGGCATGATTCTTCATGCCTTTTATGCATTGAATCACTTAATTGTCACAGGCTTAGGTCCTGAGAGGTTAAAGCAACCTACGCAGTGTCTCACAGTGGAGAGTGCTAGAAGCAGAAGCTGAATCAGACCATCTGGGTCCAAAAAACCAATGTCCCAAGCTACCAGGACATTTATCCCAAGGGCAACCAGAATTGGTGAAATGTGTCAGACGTCTTCTGATGCTATTACATTGACAGCAATGCTTTTGACAAAAACTACCACTCCACAGTGGCACCTTCCCAGCATACTATTCTCCTAGGAAAGATACCTGTTCATTTAGGGACAGACCTAGGTATGTACCTCTAGAAGGAGCTTCTCAACAGGCTTCCCCCAGTCCCTACACAGACATATGGCCCAAGCAGACCCCACTAAGGCTGTGCAGGTTAGTTCTAGGAGACAAGAGAAGGTCTTGTGGGAGGTGAAAGTGACTCCGGGCTCAAGCAAGAAGTAGACTGTCAGAGCAAGATGCTCGCTCATGTGGAAATGCCAGAATGAGAGACGGACTAGCACGGCTCTCCCTTTGCAGGGAGCAAGTGAGGCCTTTTACCTATCCCATCCTACGGAATGTTGGATCCCTCACCTCTCAACCGGAAGAGCCTTAACTAAGATCAACTTACAGTCCAAAAATGCTTTCATAGGCCACTGCTCTGTGTAATAGCTGAGGTAGCAGGTAGGGTATATAGCAATGGTGAGGCTCCATCCTGAAGAAGGGAAACAGCTTTCTAAGCTGCAAGTAAGGGTGTCTTAGAGTTCCTATTCCTGCACAAACATCATGACCAAGATACAAGCTGGGGAGGAAAGGGTTTATTCAACTTCCACTTCCACATTGCTGTTCATCAGACAAGAAGTCAGGACAGGAACTCAAGCAGGTCAGGAAGCAGGAGTTGATGCAGAAGCCATGGAGGGATGCTCCTTACTGGCTTGCTTCTTCTGGCTTGCTCAGCTTGCTCTCTTATAGAACCCAGGACGACCAGCCCAGGAATGACACCACCCACAAGGGGCCTTTTCCTCCTTGATCACTAGTTGAGAAAAGGCCGTACAGCTGAGTCTCATGGAGGCATTTCCTCAAGGGAGGCTCCTTTCTCTGTGATGACTCCAGCTTGTGTCAAGAGAGACACAGTACAGAGAGACAGACAGTGACATCAGATCCCAAAGAAACAAATGGCTACCTGAGGTGCCTATCAACACATCAAAGGCTGACACAGGTCACCAGGCTCTGGCAGTCTTACAAGTACCAGTGACAGAGTCCTGGCTCTTCCTCTCAGCACTTCTCACCCTTGCTTCCCCTCCTAGCTTCTCTTTCTTACTAATTCACTGAAGCTCTCTTGTGCTCTTGGTTACACCTCCCACCCCACCCCACCCCCGAGTGAGTGTGTGTGTGTGTGTGTGTGTGTGTGTATTCTCTGCTCTTGGCTCCTGGTCACCTCTTTCGCCCCTCTCTCTTCCCTACCTCTGTTGCTCTGCCCCTCTCTCTTCCCTCCCCTGGCCCAGTCTATTCTGCTGGCCATATTCAGTCAGGACTCTCCCAGATACCTTGGACTGTTCTCCCTCTTATTTACAATAAAAAACCTTCTCCCCAACCATCCCTAAAAGGATCAAGCCCTCATTTTCATTCAAGTACGTTTCTCCCTTAGGCTAAGGCTCTGGCTTTCCTTCTATTCTGTGTCTTCGTGAGGGTCTACAGGAGGGGGTGTTGTGTTTTATAAAAAGATAAGAAAGAAGGAAGGAATGCTGAGTTATGGTATGGGGGAAGGGGACGCCTCTGTGGGCCCATGCTGAGGCATCCCTTCCCCCTGAGGGACCGGGTACACATAATAAGAGATTATTAAGAACATGAGGAGGGGAGTTGAGAGAAAGGCAGAGAGAGAGAGAGGGAGAGAGAGAAAGAGAGAGAGAGAGAGAGAGAGTAGAGGAATAGAGGCAGGTCATGAGCACCTGGGGAGAGAAGAGGGAAGTGAATGGGGAGAGAGGGGGAGCAGGAGCAAAAGGAGAGAGCAAGAGGGCAAGACAGTGAGGAGGGGGCAAGCAGCCCCTTTTATAGTGAGTCAGGCACACCTGGCAGTTGCCAGGTAACTGTGGGGCGGAGCCTAAACTAAATGCCAACGGGAGGGGGGTCTCAGTCCTCCCCCCCCCCGCCACTTCCCTTGAGGCTCTGATCTGGCCTTGACTTGGAGGATGTGTGGGAGAGGAGCAGAGAGCAGATAATACAGTCCCATGTCGTCCAGTCTTCCCATTACCAGAGTGCTTAGGACCGTGGAGAACAGAGAGCTCCCTGGAGACACTTAGGTGACTGTAAGAATGGAAGAAGCGATGGAGAGAAGACAGGGATGAAGGAGCTAGTGGAGGGGCTGGAGGCCCATCCACCTGCCCCTCTCCTACTCCTGCTAGAAAGCTCCTCTTCCTGCCAATCAGATTTGAGGTTCTCTCTCTGAGACCCAGCTCAGGGAAGGAAGTGGTTAGAGGGTACTCCTCTTGCCCGGGGCTGCAAAACCTGAGACTTACAAGCTGGTGGTCCATCTTGAGGTTATCAAACTCCAAGTGTTCTTCTGAATACTCCCGAAGATCTTCAAGCTCTGTCTAGAAGAACCAACAGGAAGTAGCGGCTGGAGGGAATTTCCTGTTTGCTGATGGTGTCAGCACTGGTCTGAGGCCTGCTCTGCGGTGGCTAATGTGAACTATGCCATCTTCCACCCTCCCCTGAGGCTGACTCGTGAGTCTGCCGTGTCCAGGTTAGAAGGAAGCGCTCCAGCTCCCTCAAGTCCAGCAAGGTGCTTATCTCAGCTGCTCTCCTTTGCAGGCCTGGGCTGCAGGTAGCATTTCTGAAACCACTCAGAAAGCAATAGCCTGCCTGGTCCTGTGACTTTGGCGTCACCCTAGTTCACAGAGAAGGAAGCTAGGAATGCTAAGGTTAGCAAAATCTAAAGTAGATAAAAATGAGGATGCTCAAAGTCACATTTTAGGTAACAGCAGGCATTTTTTAAAAGGCAGAAACATCCTATTTTGACTTACAGTTTGGCTGTATGGCTTAGGGGTATGGTCCATCATGGGTGGAGAAGTCATGATGTCAAGAACTTAGATGCTGGTCACATTGCATTCACATGCACTTTTTTTTTTTTAAGCAGAAAGAGGAATGGCACATTTAGCTCACTTTCTTCTTTTAAAAAGCAATGTAACCAAGCCCCCCCTCCCCCAGTCCAGTTAGTGCTATAGGAATGCCCAGGGTGTGGGACCACTTACTGAAGTATCACTAACTTACCAGTGGCCATACTTGCAAAGAGCTGTTGATCAGGTTTTTAGTGCTAGAGTATCCTGGGTTTTATCTTGTGAGTACTAAAGGGGCAGAAGGCCAGAGGATGTGGAGAGGTCCACAGAGTGGCCCTACAATAGTCAGTGCAAGATTGTAGCTGTGAAGATGTGGACTCAGCTTACCAGTCTGGAAACATGGCTACTGTGCTCTTACCTAGGTAATGAGGGTTTGGTGACAGAGGGGACAAGAGTTTAGCTCGACAGAGGAGGAAGCAGACTCCCCAAAGCAGTGATTGACAAGCTTGGTCACACTCAGCAGTAGCAGCAGCATCTATGGTTGCTAATTTTGTGTCAATTTTATTAGGACATGGGATGCCTAGGTATTTGGTCAAGGTGTATCCATGAGAGTGTTTAGAATCTATAGACAGTGTGTGTGTGCGTGTAAGAGAGAGGGAGACAGAAACACAGAGACAGTGACACACAGAGAGACAGAGACAGACAGAGTGACATAGACAGAGTGACAGAGAGAGACAGATGCACATACAGAGACACAGACACAGAGAGACAGGGAGAGAAAGAGAGAGAGAGAGAGACCCATAAAGAAAGACAGACAGACAGACAGACAGACAGACACACTCACACACACACACACACACAGAGAGAGAGACCCATAAAGAAAGACAGACAGACACACACACACACACACAGAGAGAGAGAGAGAGAGACCCATAAAGACAGACAGACAGACAGACAGACACACACACACACACAGAGAGAGAGAGAGAGAGAGAGAGAGAGAGAGAGAGAGAGAGAAAAAAAAGAGACACCCATAAAGAAAGAAAGAGATACACACAGAAGACAGACAGACAGACAGGCAGACAGACAGACAGACAGACACACATACACACACACACACAGAGAGAGAGAGAGAGAGAGAGAGAGAGTGGTAATCAAGCTAGACTTGAGTGTAGCCTGAGGCGAATTGACCCAGACTCACATATTGAACGCGTCATCTCTAGCTGGTGGCATCATTTCAGGGTATTTTGGAGCCTTTTTAGAGATGGAGCCTAGCTGGCTGACACAGGGTTGTTGGGGAAGAAGCTAGAGGGTTCTCTCCCAAGCCCACCCCAGCCTCATCTTTTCTGCTTCCTGATCAGCCACCTAGTAAGCGGCTTCACACTCCTTGAACAGCAGCTGTTCCTGCCACAGTGGAGATTGCCATGCTCCGCCCCCTTCAACCTCCCTTCCCCCATCGTGTGGGTTCTGCTTGCCCACCCCTGTCCCCCAACTTCCCTCCCCCACCCCGTTCTGCTTCCCCACTCACACTGCCTTGCTTATCCCACTGTGAAACTGTGACCTAACGGGACTTCTTCTTCCCCTAAGTGGCATCTATATGGTATTCCATCCAGCAATGAGAAAAGAAACGAATTTGAAACGTGTCTGGCCTTACGGAGAAATCATGAGGATGGTGGTATGAGACAATGTCGACTAAGCCTCTGATGCCTCAGCACATGGGGCGGGGATTAAAAGTGCATGCTCTCCTCTTCTTCTGGTGGCTGCTGACATCAGGAGTCACACAGTAGCAGAAGGGCGAGAATGGCTGACAGGGCTGTGTTGGGCCCGTATACTAGGCATGTAAAGGCTCCATAGCAGGATGTGGCTGCAGCCTGAGGTGTTTCTGCCACTTGAATCATATGACCCAGGAGATCCTACTGTGATGGAAAGAATATGTATGGAGAGTTTGGCCAGCCAACTGGGGGTAATTCTTATGTAAACCCCAGGCCATGCATGCCCTCTGTTGCAGAGACTGGAAATCTTTGAAAAGTGATGCCTGGCATATATCTGGGCCCTAAGATAAACAGAGCATTTGAGCTGGGAGACAAAACTGAAACTGCCCACTGCAGACTGAGCCCCACCAGAACCATCAAGGGCTGAAGCCACACAGGCCCAGCAGCCTCTGATAGGATGGAAGAGGTATCTCTGGCACTGAGTCGGAGCAGCACAGACGGACCAAGGTAGCCCAGAAAGCCCACTGTCCCTTTCTCTCAAAGGCTGTATGGAAAATCTGAAGCACAGATGAAGGGGGTCAAGCCCCAGCTACTTTCCAGGTATGTTCACTTGGCACGAGAGTGTGGCCAAGATGGGTAACGGTGGAAGGACAGCCTCTAAACAGAGTGTAAAGGGCATGGCTTTTCATCCACTTACTCCTTCCTTCAGGAAGCACCCCTGGCTTGTCTCTGACACCCCCTCCCCACCTCCTGCCTTCTCGAATAGAACCTGACATTTGTAATCAGGTCTGTTCAATAATTCTTTCATCAACCTGTGAAATACCCATATATCATTCATCTTACAAGAAAACTGAACTCTCAGGTTCCCCTCTGTCTATTACCGTCTCTTTTTTTCTCTCCTAGCCAAATCTTAAATTCATCAGCAGGAGCTTTCTCCATTTCTCCCTTCCCTGGTCCTTCTCATCCATCAGGCTTCTGTGCCTGTCTTTTTCTCTGTGGCTTTGCCTCGTAGGGATGCTTGCCCCATCTCTCAGCATCCCTTGTGGCTGTCAGCTAACTGCAAACCATATTTGCTCGCTGCAGAATCTCTCTTACAGCCTTCTCTCTTGTGGTGCAGTATTCTTTGGGCCTACTCCTCATGAGACAAAGAATAGTTCATTAGGAGCATAAATCCCAGCATTTCACATGCTATATTAGTCCCCCAATGCAACTGGGCATAAACACACAAACCAAATAGCTTAAATAACAGAAATTAATTTTTCTCAAAGCTCTGGAGGCTGGTTCTGGTACAAAAGCAAGATGCTGTTGGGATTGGTTTCTTGCAGTCGTCAGCCTTGTCTCTGCACCCACACATGGCCTTTCCTCTAGACCCTCTTGTACCCTTCTTCTCTCTATGTCCTTTCCAGTTGTCTCTCTTTTAATGATTTATTTATTTTTATTTCCTATGCATTGGCATTTTGCCTACATATATGTCTCTATGAGGGTCCCAGATCCCTAGAACTGGAGTTACAGACAGTTGTGAGCTGCCATGTGAGTGCTGGAATTTGAACCTGGGTCTTCTGGAAGATCAGCTAATGATCTTAACCATTGTACTATCTCTCCAGTCCCCCTGTTATTTCTTCTTAATAACACCAACCCTTTGGGTCCAGGGCCCCATCCTAAGACCTCACATGAGTTCCCTTATAAGAGCCCTGTCTTGTGTCAACTTGACACAAGCTAGAGTTCTCTGAAAGGAGGGTACCTCAACTGAGAAGATGCCTCCATAAGATGCCTCAGCACATGGGACGGGGATTAAAAGTGCATACTCTCCTCTTCTTCTGATGGCTGCTGACATCAGGAGTCACACAGTAGCAGAAGGGCAAGAATGGCTGACAGGGCTGTGTTGTAGCCTGTAGACCATTTTCTTAGTAAGTGATTGATGGGGGAAGGGCTCAGCCCATTGTGGGTGGCGCCATCCCTGGGCTGGTGGTCCTGGGTTCTATAAGAAATCAGACTGAGCAAACCATGAGGAGCCGACCAGTAAGTGGCATCCCTCCATGGGCGCGCATCTGCTCGTAGCTCCAGGAACTCTCCTGCCCTGCTTGAGTCCCCGTCCTCAGTGCTTCTGATGATGAACGGCTGCATGGAACTATGAGTGAAGTAAACCCTTTCCTCCGCAAGTTGCCTTTGGTCATGGTGTTTCATCACAGCAGTAGAACCCTAACTAAGATAGACCCCCTCTCATATAGTCACTTTGGGGATTTATGGTTACGATGTAAGAATTTTGCAGAGGCATAGTTTAGCTATAGTGCATGCCTGCACGTTTGTGTTGCTCTCAGAGAAGGACAGACTCCTTTGCAGGACTCTGTGGGACGTTTTCTTTTTAATTTGCCTATTCTCTAAGCTCATCTAGTAGTCATGTTCCCCTTTCGGTCCATTATGTCTCAATCCCAAAACATGCGGGCCTCTTAATTTTCTTAGCACACAATATTTCTTCTGCCTTAAATATTCTTCTTTCCTCCCTCCCCCCTCCCCATTCCCTCATAATGTGTACTTGTTACTTAAAATTTAGCTCACATCTCTCCTTAGTAAGTTTTCCATACCTCATCTCCACGTCAGGGCCCTGTCCTAGGTTTTTTTATTCATGCCTCCCTTCTCCTGCAGTACTTAACACCTTGCAATGAATTTTTTTCTGTTTAATTCTTCTTCTTTCTACTAGTTGGTACTATGGAATAAAAGTACCAACAGAGTAGATGTCACATCTCTGTTCACTTGCTGCTACATCCCTGACACCTAACACAAAGCGTCAAATACACACAGTGCTTAAATATAATCATTGAGATAATTTATTTAGGTTGAAGGTAGATTCTTTTTTAAAATAATATTTTCAGATTAAGGGAAGACGCAATAGTCATGGTCAATAATTTAAAAGTCCAACCCTTGGTAAAAGTGAGTCTGATAATAATTTTATCATCCTGATCAATTTTTGTAATTGTGGTGGTTTGAATAAGTATGGCCCCCATAGACCCTGGTGCTGGAATGCTTGGCTCATAAGGAGTGGCACTACTGAGAGGTGTGGCCATGGGGGCTGGAGAGATGACTCAGTGGTTAAGAGCTCTGACTGTTCTACCAGAGGTCCTGATTTTAGTTCCCAGCAACCCCATGGTAGCTCGCAACCATCTGTAATGGGATCCGATGCCTTTTTCTGGTGTGTCTGAAGACAGTTACAGTGTACTTATATACATAAAATAAATAAATCTTAAAAAAATGAGGTGTGGCCTTGTTGGAGGAAGTGTGTCACTGTGTAGGTGGGCATATGCTCAAACTATGCCCAGTATGGTACATAATCTCCTCTGGCTGCCTTCAGATCAAGATTTAGAACTCTTGGCTCCTCCAGCACCATTACAAGATGTCTTTCTGCATGGTGCCATGCTTCCTGCCATGATGACAATAGACTAAACCTCTAAAATTGTAAGCCAGCCCCAAATTAAATGTTTTCTTTTATAAGATTTGCCATGGTCGCGCTGACTTTACCGCGGTGAAACCCTAACTGAACTGGTTATGGCACAGAAAGTCCCAGCTAGAATCTATGGTGGCTGGTAAAGTTCCATCTCCGCCCACACCATTCAAAAGTAGAAACTTGTTTTTAGGACTGCAGAGACGGCTCAGCGGTTAAGAGCACTGACTGTTCTTCCAAAGGTCCTGAGTTCAAATCCCAGCAACCACATGGTGGCTCACAACTATCTGTGATCGCATGCCTTCATCTGGTGTGTCAGAAGACAGCTACACATAATAAATAAATAAATCTTTAAAACAAACAAACAAACTTGTTTTTAAGATGGCTGAATGCACTGTGAAAATCATATGGAGGTTTCTCAAAAACTGAAAACGGGGCTGGAGAGATGGCGCAGTGGTAAAGAGCACCGACTGCTCTTTCAGAGGTCCTGAGTTCAGTTCCCAGCAACACATGGTGGCTCATGGCCATCTGTAATGGGGTCGGCCTCCTGAGTGCTAAGATTCAAGGGTGAGCCTCAGGAACCCTTTTATGTCTCCAAGCTTACTGCCGTGATACTCATGATAGCCAGGAAATGGAGCCAGCTAGTTGTCCACCAACAGACACATGGATAAAGCAAGCATGGTACATACGTACAATGGAATGTATGCAGCCATGAAGAAAAATGAAATCATGACACTTGCAGGTAGATGAATATGACTGGAAATCTGTTTGCTTATGTGAAGCTAAGCAAGTCACAAATGTTTTCTACTATAAGTGGAAACTGGATTCATAATCATCTATATTTGTGTGTATACATACACACAGATGCAGACACACACATATACACATACACACAAATGGGCCTCATAGGGGATTTTGAAACCACAAAATAAACCACACATAAACTGGGCCTCATAGGGGATTTTGAAACCACAAAGCCCACTCCCAGTGACACACCTCCAACAAGCCACACCTCCTAATCCTTCCTAAACAGTTCAACAACTGGGAACTAAGCATTCAATACGTGAACCAGTGCGGGACATTCTCATTCAAACCATGGCAGAGTTCATAGGAGGGGAGGGACAGATCTTGAGGGAGGGGAGACTAGAGTAATTGAATATAGCAGTGGGAAAGCATAATCTGGGATGAATTGGGAGAAGAGAGTGAGCCTGCTAGGGCAGAGCAGCATCTAGGAGGGGAGTCGGAAGGGGAACGAATGAGAACAAAGTACAATTGCGCTGCTCTAATGGGCTGCCGGGGCAAAACCTGTCATTTTGCATGTTAACCTAAATTTAAAAGAGGTTTCAATCCATTCTCCTTTGCAATCGATTCTTTGCTGCTCCTTCAGAGGTGTGCCCAATTATCTTGTTCCACGTGGCTCTTGTGCCCGCTCTTAGCCAACAGAATCCGTGGAAGTGGTATTACAGGAAACCTGTGTCCCCGCCCTCTTGTGTTCTTACAGCATCTCTTCATTCCCTTGGACTCTTGCCTTAAGACCACTGAGTAAAGAAGTTGGGTTAGCATCCCAGAGAGTGAAAGGCCACACTATACATGATCAAGATGACTCAAAACAATCGCCCCCAACTTACAGACATGAGAATGAGACTCCTCTAGGCTTCTGTCCCTGTCAGCATTCCAGCTAAAACCAGTCATTCAAGGGAGCCAAGAGATACCATCAAGGAAGCTGGCAGAATTTAGGAGGAAAAAGCTCTGCTGGACGGATTGGTACCCAAAAGATTTGATGAGTTGTTAGTCCTGATTTCTGTTGGACCAGTTGACTTCCCCTCTTCAAGTAGTGGCTCTGCTACCTCACTGTCCCCCTGTCACACTGAGTGTCAGTCATCAAACTTCCAAACAATCACGGTTCCCAGTCACAGACCTAAAGAAGAAGGTGAACAGAACAGAGTTTTCAACAAGGTCTCTGTGTAACTCTGATTGAGTCAGGATGTAAAGACAGCTTCAGGGGCCACTTTCCTGTGGAAGTTGGCTGCATCTGTTTCCCTGGGACATGTGAGCCCCCAAGTCAGAAGCCAGAGGCATCTCATACTCCCTGGGATGGCTGCAGCATCTACACCTGCAATGCAACCCTGGATTTTTGTTAGAGAAGAAGCTCCTTCCAGTGATGGAGGAATGCATCTGAGAATGTTAGAAGCCCCTCTACACGTCCATACACCGATCCATCTGACCAGCCATGGCAGCACAGTTTGTAGTCCAAAAAAACAAAACAAAACAAAACAAAAAACCCAACAACAACCAAAACCCAAAAAACCCCAAACGCTTCAACAGGAAGACAGATAAGTATGTATTCAAGAGACACTTATGTATTCATGTGACTAAACTTCAAAATGATTATCACTGAGTAGAATCAGGATGATGAAGCCACATAAAGTGTACTACTCATATGAAAATTCAAACCAGGTGTGGTGACACACACCTTTAATCTCAGGATTCGGGAGGGAGGCAGAGGCAAGGGGATCTCTGTGAGTTTTGGGCCAGCTTGGTCTACAGAGTTCCAGGACAGCCAGTGGGGCTATTACATAGAGAAATCCTGTCTCAAGACAGACAGACAGACAGACAAGCAAACAACCCCCCCCATAAAAGAAATAAAGAGAGAAACAGAGAAACAGAGAGAGAGAGAGAGAGAAAGAGAGAGAGAGAGAGAAAGAGAGAGAGAGAAGTTCAAAACACTATCAAATATTTAGGATGCACTTGTATTTGTAGCCGTATATGCACAGAGGTACGAAATAACACACCCGAGGGAAAGAGCTTCCGGGAGACAGGATTGAGAGGGGTATACCACAGCTTTGAATGTATGTCTGTGATTTGAGAAAAGTACAGAAAATTCAGCAACTGCAAAACTAGATAGATGGCACATATTACTTTCTGTATGTTATATTTTAGAATCATAAGATAAAAATACATTAAGTTCCCCTTTCTCTTCTGATCACATATCTTTTCTTTAGTTCAGTGTCTCCCTTATAATGACATAGAGTGTCTTTATGCAGCCCTGGCTGATCTGGAACTTTGTATGTAGGTCAGGCTGGACTTGAATTTGTGGTAGCCTTGACTTTGCCTTCCAAATGCTGGAATTATATCTGTGGGCTACCACAACCAACAGACAATAAAGTTTTAAACTAGGGAGCAAGAAAGTGCTTCTTCAACTTTATAGCATTAGGATTGCCTAGAGAACTTGTTAAAATCTGTATTCCAATTTTGGAACCCAGGGATAGGTTAGGACTTGAGCTTCTGCATTCCCAAAGTTTTAGGACGTGCAAAATTAGCTTGCCTTTGGTCCACACTTTTGCCTAGGGTCCTGCTGAGTCCCTTCTGGCTATATGACTCTAGGTGTCCTTGTGTCTCCTACTGACATTCTGAAGTGTTCAAGCCTGTATAGATAGATGCTATTAGGAGGGAAGGAATTGGGAGAAGGACTTGGGTCTGTGGGAACATCAGGGCTCCAGACGTGACTCCACCCCTACATAGATATAAATCTAGCTCTCTTATGCTTTTGGGCTCTTACATGTAACTCAGGAGGAGGGCCCTGGAATCTAAACACACACACACACACACACACACACACACACACACACACACACACACACACACAGAGGGATATTGGGAATATTTAGGTGGCCAGCAAGGTCAAAAGCTGCAGGTTAGAAGGCTGGTAATTCAGTGTATTTTGTAGTTTTGACTCCAAATCGGCAGAGTAACAGACTGCACACTGAGGCAGGCATTCTGTGTTAAGTCTTGGGTTAGACTCTCCTCTTTTTTTTTAAGAGGAACTGATGAAGGCCTTCAACTAAATAGACAAGGCCCACCTACAACAGTGAGTGTAATCTACTCCAAGACTACAGCTTTTGGTGTTAATCTGTCTTTTAAGAAAACCACTCTCACATTTAGATGAATGCTGTGTGATCGAGAATCCGAGTATTGTAGTCTAGCCAAGTGAACACATACAAACATCCATCACAGTTCCTAGTAGGAGCCCTAGGGTGCCAAGTGCAGTGAGCCTTGATTAGCAGTTTCACAGGCACTGCAGCAACTCACTGCTGTGGGAACCATATCTGGGAGCCCCTGGGAGAGGGTTATTCATGCATGAAGTGTCTCAAGGAAAACACTTTCCTTGTCTCTGACAATCACCCCAGACTTTGCCTCATATGCCTTTCCTCTCTGCTGATTCTGCTTTGTGGTTGTACCCTGCCATAAATCATATCTACAGACTCTCTCCAGTCTTATCACTGGATTATGGTCAAGGGAAATCTTGGAGACGCCTATTTACTTAGCTTCAACTGCTCTGATCTAGACTTGGCCAACCTCCAATTCCAGTAAACGCCTCTCGCAGACACTATCTATACTCCACTCTCCCCGGCTCCCATTCAGCCACCTATTCAGAATCCAAATCGGCTGTGCCATCTCACGCCTCTCATGTGCTCCTCTTCATTTGGCTGGGCTAACTTCCATGATACCAAGTCTCAGCATGTTTTGTTATCCAGTGCCGAAGAACAAGCCACCTCCAAACCCTGTGGCTTAAGACAACAACAGCTCGTCATGTCTCATATCTCCGTGGGTTGATGAGTCAGGCGGTTCTTCTGCTTCCCAGGGATTGGCTGGGAGTTTAGGTTGGAAATTTCTAGTGGCTCCATCCACACAGATGGCAGCACCAGCTGTTAGTTCAGCTGAGGCTAATGGCCAAGGTCACAGTTCTCTTCCTTATGGGGCTTCTATGTGAGACTGGTTGATTTTCTTCAGAGCATAGTGGGTGGGTTCCAGGGGAAAAAAAAATTATTCCTGAAGAGCAAGAACATAGCAAGCTGCAGCCTGCATCAATCATTCTCAGATGCCATTGAGGTAAGCTAGTGTCCTGGCCAAGCTCAGAGTCATCATGGGAGGGAGCTACACAGAGACTAGTGCTTGAGGGTGGAGCTCACTGGAGATGGCCAAAGCACAATATGTCATCTATTCAAGTCTTCTCAGACCTTTTCACAGCCCTCCTTTGTACTTAACTTATAGCACTTACCCTGTCAGCTGGAAGTGGTAAGTTTGGTTGCAAGAATTTTCCTGGACTGGAGTTCCTTTGAGAGCAAATGCCATCTCTCTGTCCTCCCTCTATCCCAGTCCTAACTACACCATGCTAGAAGGATTCATGGTGAAATTGGGGGAGTCACGATTACCACCTATTTCCTATTTGCCAGACCCAAGCCCTATTGTAGCTACCTCAGACTTTAGAAGCTGAATAGACAGTTACACTGTCCTCACTTAGAGTATGGCAGTCAGGTTCTGTAAATAGATTCCTGGAAGATAGGAAGCATCTAATAACCCTTAATGGAATGAATGAGCACACGACTGAGTGAATTTCCTAGTTAATCATTGAGATTTTTCAAGTCGTAAATGCATCCAATTCGTTCTCTTTGTGACAAGGTCTCCCTCTGGTGCTCTGGCTGGCTTGGAAGGTACTATGTAGGTCAAGCTGCCCTAAACCTTACAATGATTCACCTACCTCTGCCCCCTGGGTCGCTAGGATTATTGATGTGTTCCACTGAATCTTGTTTTTTCATTTTATTATTTTTAGACATACACTGTGATCAAGTTGAGAAAAAACACACATTCCCTAGATGAAGCAAGTCTATCAAAGTTGTCTTTAGGAGGCTTCTCTGGCCTCTCTTTGGGACAATTTCCTCTCTTTTGGGACAGTTTTACTTGATAAATCATGTTTCACAGTTTTGTGTCTCTGGGTCAGGAAAGGACAAGGCACACCCCACGAATTTGTTCTCTGCTTCCCAGTCTCCAGGGTTCTGAGCAGTAGCTCCTAATGCAGGCTCCATCTATAAATAGTCACAGACATATCTTCAGTGGCACAACACTAGAGTGTGGCAATCCATTGTGAACTCAGCTCCTCCTATTGCAAAATTCTGACTTCATCGGAGAACAACAGGGGTGAATCATTCCTGTACAGAAAGGCTCCAATGACATCATTCACTTTTTAAGAATGAGAGAGAGAGAGAGAGAGAGAAAGAGAGAAGTTGGTGTTCTGTTTGGGAGAAGGTTCTCTATACCCCACTATAGGCAGCCTGTCAGCTATGGGAACAACTCCTAACCTAAGACCTCTTCCAGCTTCTGTCTTTTGAATACAGTGTTTAAAACTCAAATAAAAGAAGGTTTGGTCTAGTTGTTATCCAGTACAAAATGGTCAACCCTGACAAGTAACAAGTAATCTGAGGTTATATTTAGAAATATGTGTATGTACATACACACACACACACACACACACCACACACACATAACAACAATAAAAAAAAGAGGCCATGAATTTTAAAGAGAGCAAGAATGGACATATGAGAGGATTTGGAGGAAGCAAGGAGAAAGAAGTAATGTAATTATGTTGAAATATCAATGACGTTATATATATTAATAAATGCAATATATAAAAATATATAAAGGCTGGGCAGTGGTGCTGCATGCCTTTAATCTCAGTACTCCGAAGACAGAGGCAGGTGGATTTCTGAGTTTGAGGCCGACCTGGTCTACAGTGTGAGTTCCAGAACAGCCAGGGTTCACAGAGAAACCCTGTCTTGAAAAACCAAAAAAAAAAAAAAAAAAAAAAAAAAAAATTAAAGAATTCTAGGAAGGAAGGGAAGAGGAAGGGAGGAGAAGGGAGAAAGGAAAATCAAATAAAAGGATCATCTTTCTGTTTTATAAAAGATGTTCTGTTGTTGCTTTTAAGCTTTTGCTTATTATTGAAAGGATTGGTATAGGCTCAGGATCCCCAAGACCGTGTTCTTAGAACAAAGGAGATTTGTTTGTCCTGGAGGAACAAAGAGCTGGGAATAAGAGAGAATGGGATGGAGAGAGGGGGATGAGAAAGAGGGGGAAGGGAACCAGGGGGAGAGGAAGGGGTGTTTGTCCTGGAGCACGACAAAGGATTGCCTCTGGATAGGGAGGAGGCAGATGTGGCCCATAGTCAAATGGCAGTTTATAAAGGTAAAATGGGAGACACAGAGTTAGGATGAGATGCTTGACTTTAAGTGGGCATGTTAATCAGGTGATGAACCAACTGGGGCTTTTGATTGGTGGACTTAAGTACCTTGATAGCTGGCCCTTGGCCTCAGGAGGAGGAAGTAGCCAAATAAGGGAATAGACTTTTTTGGGCTAGCTTTGGGAATGTAATCTAATGGTTTTAACAAGGCAGAGGGAATGGAGAAGGACAAGGCTTGCCATGCTCAGGCTGGATAGCGCCCCTTCAATTATTAGGGTTTCTTCCCTTAATATTCACACATTGTTGTGAATACTGGCAGCAGACAATTGTATGGAGTCAGATCGCCTCTTCTTCCTTCCTGGGCTTCCATGACTGGTTGAACTCAGGCGCCATGTTTGTGTCTAAACATCTTTACCTGCTTAGCCATTGCACACACCGGCTGTAGTTTTTGTTTCAGTAAAAGGACTGACAGTATTATTTTCAGCAGGCCAGCTCCCCCTTGCTCCATGTAAATGCATTTCATCCAGCTCAGGATCCAAACTTGCTCTATTGGAATTAGCCTGGTCCACCTGTGTTTGTTATTGAATAGCGCCTGCTTTATTTTTAACTTCTGGGTTTCTGATGTGGTAGCATGGGGGAGGCAGAGGCAGGTAGATCTCTTGAGTTAGAGGCTAGCTTGGTCTACAGAAGGAGTTCCGGGACAGCCAGGGCTACACTTAAAAAGACAAATAATAAACCAAAGATTTAAAAAATTAAATAAATAATTAAACAAACAAACAAATAAATATTCTGAGTTTCTATAGCCTCGTTATACCACACTTTCTAGAACCCCCGAGTCCGCTACCACTATCTACTGTCTAATTCACAGCTATGCTCTGGTAGAACACCTGTGATGTGAGATGCCTATATCTTAATTTTTTTGGCTTTAAAAAACAAACAAACAAACAAACAAACAAATAAAACCAAAACAAGTGGTGAAACCTACAAAGACCTACAAGGAATGACTTGTTCGGGCTTCAGACCTGGGAAGTGGAAGGGCTAAGAAGTGGCTCTTGGCTTTTGACACGAGGCTCCTTCTTTTATGCTACACATTGACGAATCACATTTCTGTAGCTTTGGCTGAATTGCTAAATGTGTGCACAATTGCAGCTAAGGCCCTGAACCTCCAAGCGACTGCTGGATGGATTTCGTAATGATGCGCTTGTGTAATGGCAAGTCCCCTGACCTTCTTCCTCTCTGTCCTCTCAGTCCTCAGAGGCAAAGCTCAGACTGTTCTCTCCTCAGGCAAACCTCACCCTTGGAAAGAGGAACATTTTCTTCTGCCCAGTGCTGTTGCTCCCTTGCCACTGAACAGCTTTGGTTGGAAACTTTATACAAAATCTACACAGCAAATGTCCCCCAAGTTCCACCCCCACACCCCGCCCCGGAAAAAACAGTCTCTAGCTCTTCGAGGCCTGGCTCAAATGTTTTATTTACTGTCTGTTCTTTATTTACATATCTGTGATATCACCCACGACAGTGTTTGTATTTACATTTTCAAATGTCTCGGTCGATTGTTTTATCTTCACGACCCAACCCCCACCCTGTCAATCTATGCTTATTAAATCAAATTGGGTAAGGCAGAGGTTCAGAGAGGAATTCCTGGGAACAATCTACATCCAAAGTTCAGGCTTCATTTGTTTTTTCCTAAAATTGAGCTTGGACAAAGATATTGGAGTTTGTTATTCTCTGTCTCTTTCTCCCTCCCTCCCTCTCTCCCTCTCTTCTTTCCTCCCCCTCCCCACATTTCCCTCTCTCCTCTTACAGTTTGTTGAAATGCATAGCACTACACAGATCAACAGAAGAAATAAGCATACAGATTTATTTTGCATGAGTGGGGTGCACTGGGAGGCAACTACTCAGGACCCTAGGAAAGATTTAGAGTCTATAAACCTTCACAAGCAGGGAAGGTAGAAGGGAAGGACAAGAAAGCCTGATCTGTTGACTTTGAAAAGGAAAATTAGGGGCAGCTCCACAGCCTTCTGTGCATGGCCTGCCAGGAGAGAGTGATCTCCAGCAACGCTTTCACTTCTGAGCATGGAGGTGAGATCTCCACCTTCTCTCTGGAGGGGAACAGCTAGGAGCGCACAGGGCAGACGATCAGTGGAGCAGCTGGGACAGAGATCTTCAGGCCACCATTTACACCAGAGAGCCAGGCGGGTCCACAACCTTCTGTGCACAGACCCTGCCAGAAGAGAGTTGGTCTCCCAGGAGTGTTGACACAGACTTACAGGCCCACAGGAGTGACAAACTCCAGCCAGAGACAGCAAGACCAACTAAAACCAGAGACAACCAGATGGCAAAAGGCAAGGGCAAGAACCCTACCAACAGAAACCAAGGCTACTTGGCAACATTAGAACCCAGTTCTCCCAGCACAGCAAGTCCTGGATACTCCAACACATCGGAAAAGCAGGAGTTGGATTTAAAATCATATCTCATGATGCTGTTAAAGGGCTTCAAGAAGGACTTAAATAACTCCCTTAAAGAAATACAGGAGAACATGGGTCAACAGGTAAAAGTCCTTAAAAAGGAAACATAAAAATCCCTTAAAGAAATACAGGAGATCATGGGTCAACAGGTAGAAGCCCTTAAAGAAGAAACACAAAAATCCCTTAAAGAAATACAGGAGATCATGGGTCAACAGGTAGAAGCCCTTAAAGAGAAAACACAAAAATCCCTTAAAGAATTATAGGAAAACACAAAAATCAAGTGAAGGAATTGAACAAAACCATCCAGGATCTAAAAGGGGAAGTAGAAACAATGAAGAAATCACAAAGGGAGACAACTCTGGAGATAGAAAACCTTGGAAAGAAATCAGGAGTCATAGATGCAAGCATCAACAACAGACTACAAGAGATAGAAGAAAGAATTTCAGGTGCTGAAGATACCATAGAAAACATTGATTCAACAGTCAAAGAAAATGCAAAATGCAAAAAGCTTATAACCCAGGAAATCCAGGACACAATGAGAAGACCGAACCTAAGGATTATAGGTATAGAAGAGAGTGAAGATTTCCAACTTAAAGGGCCAGTAAATATCTTCAACAAAATTGTAGAAGAAAACTTCCCTAACCTAAAGAAAGAGATGCCAATGAACATACAAGAAGCCTATGGAACTCCAAACAGACTGGACCAGACCAGAAAGTCCTCCCAGCACATAATGATCCAAACACCAAATGCACTAAACAAAGAAAGAATATTAAAAGCAGGAAGGGAAAAGGGGCGTGTAACTTATAAAGGCAGATATATCAGAATCACACCAGACTTCTCACCAGAGACAATGAAAGCTAGAAGATCCTGGGCAGATCTCATACAGACCCTAAGAGAACACAAATGCCAGCCCAGACTACTATACCCAGCAAAACTCTCAATCACCATAGATGGAGAAAACAAGATATTCCATGATAAAACCAAATTTACAAAATATCTTCCCACAAATCCAACCCTACAAAGGATGGTAAATGCCAACACAAGGAGGGAAACTACACCCTAGAAAAAGCAAGAAAGTAATCTTCTTCAAACAAACCCCCAAAATGATAACCACACAAACATAACATCAAAAATAACTGGAAGCAGCAATCACTAATCCTTAATATCTCTTAACATCAATGGACTCAATTCCCCAATAAAAAGACAGAAATATTTTCCATGTAAGTCTTCAATTTTATCATAAAATGTTTTTACTTCCTTTTTCAATAAAAGAACATGCTTTTCAAAAAAATTTTTTTTAAATTTTTTTCTCATTGAAATAAGTCAAACCCCAAAACATTGCACACATTACTCTCTCATTGTAAAAAGAAAGAAAAAAGAAAAGGAAAATTAGTCAAAATGCAAATTAGCTAAACAACCTCACTAGGGGAAGGGAAACAATGAAGGGGGGGGCATGATGGGGCATGCTTTTCATGCCAGCTACTTGGAAAGCTGAGAGAGGAAGCTTTGGAATCCGAGGCCAGCCTGGGTAACATAAAAAGACCCTGTCTCTGGTTGGGGATACATCCTAGCTGGTAGAATGCTTGCCTATTCTGCATACACCCTGGATTTGATCACCAGCACTATATAAAACTAGGTGTGACAAAGTTAGGTCCAGTCCCAGCTACAGGGGACCCTGTCTGGAGAAAAAGAAAACAAATCTTGTTTTACTTTAAACACACACACACACACACACACACACACACACACACACACACATTGGAGGTTAGAGAGATGGCTTACAAAGTTAAGAAAACTTGTTCAGAGGATGAGGGTTGGATTCCTAGCACCATGTTGGTGATTCACAACCATCCATAACTCCAGTTCCAGGTAATTCAATGTCCTCTTCTGACCTTCATGGGCACGTGATGCATAGACATACATGTAGGCAAAACACTCATATACATAAAATAAAACAAATCTAAATTACAATATGCATATTTACACACACACACACACACACACACACACACACACACACACACACACACACGCACGCAGTAAGGGAATGTGGGGCGGAAGCTCCTGTCTCCTAGACTTCAGAGTCCCTAAGGGTGTCTGAGTCGACAATGAGTTTGGGCCAAATTAAAGCAAATCCTACAGGTAAAAGCAGGAAGCTTCCCGACAAACTGTGACTGCTTGAGTTGGTGTCTTCAGAAGGCAGGACGCCACTGAACCCTCAGGCATTTCTGAGCAAACCTGTCTAGTAGGAGGACAATGGCAGCCACATGTGAACTTTTACAGTTCACACTATCATATTAAAAACATAAAAGTTAGGTGGGGGAGGCTGGAGAGATGGCTCAGCGGTTAAGAGCACTGACTGCTCTTCCAGAGGACCTGAGTTCAAATCCCAGCAACCACATGGTGGCTCACAACCGTCTGTAATGAAATTCTATGCTCTCTTCTGATGTATCTGAAAATCTTTTTTAAAAAAAATGTAAAAAGGCAAAAGTAATTTATATACTGTGTCCAAATATATTTAACGTTAAATTTCAATTATTTAAGAGAATCTCCACTCTGTCCAAAGTATTTCCACTTTGACCTGTGATTCATGCACCAGTGGTTAACAAGCCCTGATGCCCCTGTGCACTGTATAATCACCACACATCTCTATTTAGTTACTAAGTTTTTGTTGAAAATAAAATCTGTTTTTATATTTCATAAAATTTCCAGTAGAAAAATAGATTCACCTCCCCAGTGTTTTACAAACAAACCTAATCCAAATATCAGGACTTCTTTCTTTTTCTTTTTCTTTTCAACTAACTCTAACTTTCTTAAAAATTAACAAACAAACAGCAAACTGTAAAAAAAACTTTAATTTTTAGGTTTTTTTGCCTACATGTATATCTGTGTGAAAATATTGGATACCCTGAAACTGGTCTTACTGACGGTTGTGAGGTGTTATGTGGGTGCTGGGAGTTGAATCCTGGTCTTTCGGAAGAGAAACCAGTGTTCTTAACCACAGAGCCATCTCTCTTGCCCTTAAAATAAAAGGCATTACTTAACTACACTTTGTGTGTGTGTGTGTGTGTGTGTGTGTGTGTGTGTGTGTGTGTGTATGCGCGTGCGCGTGCATGAACACCACTGGCTGTCAGAAGACCACTTCAGGGAGCTATCTCTTCCCTTTCATCACGTGGGTCCCAGGAATTAAACATGGTTCTCATTCTTGGCCACTGAGCCACCTCACGGCCACCTGCTAAGCCTTTACAGAAAGAGTCCCATGTCCCGGGCCGTGAAGTTGCTCTGTGGCCAAGAATGACCTTGACAATCGTCATCTATCTGCTCTCTGCTCTCACCACCCTCCCCAGGCCTGCAATTACACACGTGCACCACCATGCTCAGTTTATTTGTTTCTGGGGCTCAAACTCAGGGCTTCTGGCAGCCTAGGCAAGCACTCTACCAACTGTATACCAACTCAGTCCTTCTAAGGTCAGTCTTAAATATTTTAGTTAAAATTAAATACTAGAAATTAAATGAGGTATGAGAGACAGACACTTCAAGTACCTATAGCAGCCCGTGGTTGGTGGCCGTGGCATAGCTTTGGCGCAGCACCCCACAGCCCTCTATCTCTTTCCCTGGACTCTGGGAAAGGCCATTGTCCAAATTCCCAAGTTTAATAGTCAAACTATGTTGGTTCTCCGAGGAGTTCACTATTCTGTTTTGAAACCTCCAAGTCAAATCCCCAGGTCTCAAGTTAAGAGACCGAAAAGCTGGAGGGCAACATGCACACACACACACACACACACACACACACACACACACACACACACACGCGCGCGCGCACACAAACACTAAATGTAAAAAAAAAAAATTGAAAAACATTTCCAGAGAAACTTCTTCTGAAATGTTTTTTAGGGTTTTATACCTTGTAAGCGATTTTAAAATAAAAATATATTCACAAATGCCAATTCCAAGCTCTATTTTTCGTATTTTTTAAAAGAAAAAAGTTATGGAGAGTGCCACAAGGTGGCACTAAAATCTAGTGAAAAATTCCAGTCTCTGATCTGATCTGGTGTGATCTAGTAGGGTGTGATTTACAGACGCCCCTGGGGGAGGAGGGTACAGTAACAGCAACAAGACCCACAAAACAAACAAAAGGCAGATAAATTAGGTTGCAGTCTAGAAACAGATCAGTCCTTTTCTGTTTGAAAGATAATTTCTGCTATCACATTGGTATGAGTACGTTAGCCATCATACACTGAATCTATATATTAATAACGCTTGGAGAAGAATTAAATCTAGCCATTGCCTTGCAATGAAAGTGCATTTTGAAGGGTGTGGGACTGGACAAGGGGAGGGTCCTATAAAACCCATCACTTAGTTTGGAAAAGTTAATCCTATAAGCAGTGAGGTCTTTGAAGACGCCAGTCCTCCAAAGGGCCAAGTGTTTTGAGTGTGAAAGAATGCCATGGAGAAGTCACTGGAGAATGGGATTATTTTTCTTTCTTTACTTTGGCATAATTTGCACACTTTGTATTTTTAGCAATTATTTCAATATAAAGATTTGAGCTAGGAACACCCCGTATAATACATCTGGAAATCAGAAAGTGAGTGGACTTAATCCTGCTTCCAGATTCTTTGTATTTAAGTCTTTTAAAGAACTACGTGGTATAAAGCTCTGTTTTATGTTTTCTTAATATTTAAAGTGGAAGGACAGAGCCAAGTTTCCTAAGCTATATTAAGACCATGGGAAGCAATGCTAACAATACAGCAATCAAAAGTATTAACTAAGAGGAGAAAAATATATGTGTAGATAAGATTTTTTCCCCTAAAAGGCATATGTGGTGTGGGTGTGTGTGTGTGTGTGTGTGTGTGTGTGTGTGTGTGTGTGTGCGTGCGCAGACTGACTTCCTAGACCAATGACAAACCAAACCATGTGACAGTTCCTTAGGTCTGAAAAACTAAAACAGAGAAAAACAAAGACTGAGCCCTGTACTGGAGATAATCTGGAGCACAGGAAACACAGCTCTCCTGGCACTAATGGAACATTATGGCTTGATCATATCTGTACAGACACATAGAAACTGTAACATCGGAATTACATGTTAAAACATTGGCTGACTATATATGTTTGGTCAGATTATAGCAGAATCTGGTGTTAAGAACTGAAAAGTTCCATGTTTGAGAAATCTAGTTAGCTCTCAAAGTCATGTACCCCCCTTACCCCCACCCCCCTCTCTCTATGTCTCTCTTTGTTGCCCAGACTGACCTCCAGAGCCTAGACTCAGAAGATCAAGCCTTGAGCCTCCCGGGCGGCTGGGTCTACAGGTGGGCAGGTCTAGCATTGCACCGACTGTTTTTTGTTTTGTTTTGTTTGGTTTGGTTTTTACTGATTCTTGCAAAGGGCCAGACACAGTGCTAGGTCTTCAAGATGCTGTGTTAAGCCATTTTCCCATTTCCTTTCCTTTTTTTTCTTTGTTCAGTTTCTCTTTGGGGGTGGTGGTAAGGCCCTCCTTGATTCCCTTTACTGCTTTCTGCCTTTTCTATTTCTTACAGTGGACTGACAAATCCTTTAAGATAGGAAGAGGTGTCATCTGCAGGAAGGGGTATTTCACGAATTAAGACCTGGTGTAGACCAAGAAACTCTATTCTCGGCACAGTAACAGCGCGCCCACCTGCAAGCCCCCTGTGAAGCTGGCTGCATGCCTACTTTCCCAGCTTCAAGCTTTTCATCTGCTCGACGAGAGTTGTTGGGGTGGATGGGTTTTGCACAGTGTACTTCAAGCAGTTTTCTGGCTTTAGGGCAAGAATCAGAAGTAATGTGGTAGAACTGGGTGAAGGTTGCCTGCCCAAACTGGATGGGTTCTTTTTCAGCGGAGTGCCCTGCACCTCTCTTCCCTTTGTCCTACAGCTGTGCTTCTCCTAGATTCCTCCCCTTATCTTCTTCATCCGGAGACCGAAGCGTGGGCCAAGAAGAGAAACGCCTAGAGAGGATTCACCCCGGCCCACACAATTTACTGTCAGCCTCTCTCCGTGAAAAGGCTGCCTCTGGGCAAGTGCCAGAGTTCGGCTCAGAGCAGAAGAGGGGTTAGTCTCCGTAAGAAAGTAAGAAAGAAAGAAACCCTTGGCTAGGTAACAAAAACGTGCACGGGTGTCTGTTTAAGTGAAAACAAAACCACGTTAAAGGCGCCGCCCCTCCCCCACGTTTGTTCTCCCGGAGTTCGCTCGGAAGCTAGATTAATCTGAAGCCGTGGGAGCAGCCAACGCCCCACAAAAGTGTAGCTCATCTCAGAACTGCCCGCCCAGACCCGGAGGGCTCCAGGCCGCTTGCTCCACTGTGTCGCACTTAGAGAGGCTGCGATGAAGGCGGGGACCCGGCGGCCACACAACCCCCGGGGCGGGTAGCCGCGCAGACTCCAGTCACCGCCTCTCCCAGCCCGGCGGACAGGGCCGTCAATCAAGCTGAAGCGGACCCGCCTTCGGGCTGCAGCGGCCGGCCAATCGGAGCCAAGCTCCGCAGCGATGAGCTCAGCCCGATGGCTTCCCATTGGGTGGCTATATTAAGAAAGTGGTCGGACTCTTTAAATAGCGGGCGCTAGGGCCGCAACCCGCATCTGCCACCGCAGTCCGGTTGTACTCGTCTGCGCCCCTGTACCCTAGGTCTGGAGAGAACCCGCCCCGGGAAAGAAGCTAGGCCGGGTTCGCAGCATCAGCCATCACTTCGCACAAAACATCGCAGCTCCGGGACCGCCGAGGACCACAGCACCGCCCGGCAGCAGCGCGTCGACACTCGGTGCACCGTATGCCCCTGCGCCCCTGCCAAGGCATCCGGAGCGCCCCGAGAGAACGCGTCGCCGAGGGGTCCAGGTGCAGTTAACAAGCCTAGCCCGCAGCGCGCGGTCGCGGGAGAGCGGGGAGCGGCAAGCAGGGAGCGGGACGGCGGCGAGGCGCTCGCGGGCCCCTCCTGCTGCCCGCGCCCGGCGAGCTCATGGCGGCCATCCGCAAGAAGCTGGTGGTGGTGGGCGACGGCGCGTGCGGTAAGACGTGCCTGCTAATCGTGTTCAGTAAGGACGAGTTCCCCGAGGTGTACGTGCCCACCGTGTTCGAAAACTACGTGGCGGACATCGAGGTGGACGGCAAGCAGGTGGAGTTGGCGCTGTGGGACACGGCAGGCCAGGAGGACTACGATCGTTTACGGCCGCTCTCCTATCCGGACACCGACGTCATTCTTATGTGCTTCTCGGTGGACAGCCCGGACTCTCTCGAGAACATCCCCGAGAAGTGGGTCCCCGAGGTAAAGCACTTCTGTCCCAATGTACCCATCATCCTGGTGGCCAACAAAAAAGACCTGCGCAGCGACGAACATGTCCGCACGGAGCTGGCCCGCATGAAGCAGGAGCCAGTGCGCACGGATGACGGCCGCGCCATGGCGGTGCGCATCCAAGCCTATGACTACCTCGAGTGCTCGGCCAAGACCAAGGAGGGCGTGCGCGAGGTTTTCGAGACGGCCACGCGTGCAGCGCTGCAGAAGCGCTACGGATCCCAGAATGGCTGCATCAACTGCTGCAAGGTGCTATGAGGGCCGCGCCCTGCCCCACGCCCTTGCCAGCGTGGCTCCCCCTCCTTGCCCCGGTCGCCCACGAACCGAGAGAAAGGGAGACCCATGCCCCCAAGGACACCACCAGACTGCCTGACATCTGCTGGTGGCTCTGGCTGGTCACGCTGAGAATTAGCGTGGGCACCGAGCTCCCCCTTCCCAGTGTCTTGTGTGTGTCCAGCTGTGTGGCACAGGCCTGGGCGCCCTGCTGAGTGCCAAGGGGTTCCTGAGCATCCTTTTCTAAAGAGCCAGGCCTCAAAGTGTGGTTGTGTGTGTGTACGACTCCCTACACCCCCCCCCACCCCACTACTGCCCCACCCCCGCCTCTGGTTTCCCCAGGGGCACGCAGAGTGGTCGCGCCCCAGCAGATGTTCGCTTGTAACCAGCAAGCCACTACTGTTGCTCCATGTCTGTAACATAGACCCCTAGAATCACGGGAGGGGAGGGCTGGGGAGAATGGGGGATGTTACATAAATACAGATTTTATTTTCAGAGGCAGAATGGTATTGTTTAGTGGTGAGTGGTGTGACCAGGCCCAAGAGCAACTCCTTTCCCGGGCTGGGTCAGGCGCACCCCCATCCGAGCATGAACTGGACTTGGCCATCTTTCCACACCCTGGGGGAGACATTTGCAACTGACTTGGGGTTGAGAGGAAGCAGCTCAGACACAGTGTCTCCTGGGCCAACCCCCAGCGAACCTCCCGACAGAGGATCCAGGGTGTGCTTTGGGGTCACTTTTGCCATAAGCGAACTTTGTGCCTGTCCTACAAGTGAACATTGTTCAGTTAAAGAGACTATTGTTACTGAATTTATTTAAAGGCCGAAGCTTTTTGTTGTTGTTGATGAAAGAATTCTTTGCACAATTGTCCCATTGTTTGACACCCTGTGTACTTGTCATTTGCATAAGACAGCATTCTCACCACACTTGTATGCGGTAACCTCATCTACTTCTGATGTTTGTTTTTTTTTAAATTATGATGACTTTAAGGGAGATTGCAAAAACAACTAATTTTTGCTTTGTTTTCTTGAAAAAAAAGTGTCAACAGTGTGATTTTTTTAATTTGTGTAGCATACACACAGTTTTGGTGAAGGAAGGCAACAGGTATTGGGGTCTATTTAAACCTCCTCCCACCTCCATAAGTCTCCATCTATGTGAAATTTTCTGTACATTCAATGTGCAGAGCAGAGAAAAGCTTCCCCCTTATTCCCTCCCCTTCCCAGCCCAGTGGTACTTCTACTAAATTGTCTTGTTTTGTTTTTGTTTTATTTTTTTTAAATAAACTGACAGATGACAAATGGTGAGCTTATGATGTTTACATAAAAGTTCTATAAGCTGTGTATACAGTTTTTTATGTAAAATATTAAAACACTATGATGACATTTATAAACGGCTCCTGTGGCTTAATAATAGTGTCATAGAAAATGTCTGAGTTGGGGGTAAGGAAAGAGCTCTCGTAGAGATCCTTTCTAGCAGTAATTACATCTCCTATGTAGTAAATATGGTCAGTGAGCCTGGTACCTTTTAGGGCTTGGGTGACCCTCAGAGACCAGGTTATTCCTGTCAAATTCCCGGAGGAGGCTGAGCTTGTCAATCAAGTCTCATTGGGTGAGGCAAAGGTCTTGGTATGACTTCATCTATAGGTCTTTCAGAAGTGCCTGAGGTTTATTCAGGCCTCTCTACCTTCTCTCACTTGGACAAGGTTGCCATCTGTGAACGTTAAACATATATGACTTTTTTTAAAAAGGTTTTTTTTTGGGGGGGGGGGAGGTTTAATCACATGTAAGGAAGGACCAGGCTAGGATTTCAGAGGTGAGGAATAGCCTAGTAGTGGTGTGGAATGCCTTCAGTCCCAGCAGAGGCAGGCAAATCTCTGAGTTGGAGGCCAGCCTGGACCACGGAGTGGGTTCCAGGGCTACACGAGAAACCCTGTCTCAAAACAACAAAAAACAAAGCAAAGCAAAACCAAAAACCAAACAGGAAAAAAAAACAAAAACAAAGAACAAACAAAGGCATAGACAATACTAGAAACTCAGCAGTTATCTCTGGGAAAGGGATGTGTATGGAGCTTTTGAGTGAGTCCCTAGGGAGGGAGTTGAAATAAGAAGCTGGCACTTTAATTAACAGAACTTTTGCCTGAATGTTTACAAAGGAACCCATGATGCCCTACTCTAAGGACCAGGAATGGCCCTGGGTGTATGAGAGGCAGGCAACTTAAAGCTGGAGCAGACCCGTTTTGAGACAGGCTTCCTTCTGCAGTGTGCTCCAACTAGACAGACTGCTTTGCTCTTCCGAGACCACATTAAAACCCGGCTCTAGACCGTAGGGCTCAAACCTGCCAGCTCCCAGAAGCTTCCAGGGAAGCGCGCCAACCTCTCCCATCTACTTCAGGGGTATGTGTTTGCTTTTGACAGCATTTCTTTCTGGGCTCCTCTCGCTGGATTGCCACCCTCTCTAAGCCCCACCCCACCCCCACCCCCAACCCCTGGGTCCAAGCTGGGGAGGCCTCCTTTGAAGTTGCTCGCTTCAAAGAGGAGGCTTCTGTTTCCCTGTCTTCCCTCAGACTCTGAAGCACTTTTGTGAGCTCAGAAAAACCTGTCTGTGGTGACCTTTCACCCAATTAAGCATTCGGGAACCGGCCTCTAACTCCGCAGAGCCAAGGCCCAGAGGCCAACAGTAGGGGATTGTTTGGGCTTTGCCAGGAGTTCAGAGGCTGGGTCCACCCTGGGTGGCTGCTTCTCTGAGCATAACTTACTCCTTCCCGTCCCTTCGTCCCTTAACACCGCTCACCTTTATCCCACAGTTCATTTCTTTTCATTTTAGAGACAAGTCTTTTCAATGAAAAACAGTGTTTACTTGAAGATTTCAGAGTCAGAGGCCTTCCGTACCAGGGAGTGCAGGAACTCTCTGTTGGGGAAAAGCTCAGGCTTGGGCCAAATGCCCAGACCTCAGCTCTGCTGCCAGCTGTCTGAGAGCCTGGAGACTCGGTCTCCTGAAAAGGCCCATTCTGGACTTCCTACCAGTGCAGATCTGCCTGGTACCTAAAGCTGTTTTTCCGTGTTTGGGGAAGGATCAATACACCGTTAATGCATGGCAGCCCAAGTTACACTTGTTTTAAGATTCAGGGCACTTACTGTAATATTCCTGCCAGAACGCACTCTTTTTGTTAGACCAAGGCCCAACTGGAAAATATAAAGATGAATTGCTGTAGGCTGGAAAATCAATTAGGAAAAAAAGGTAAAACATCTGGTGTTATTCTTAGGATATGAAAATTCATTTTGCACATTTAAAATAAATGCGTTGAGTTCATTTAACTGCCAGTTGAACTGGTTTTTTTTTCCCGGAAAAATGATGGTGGGGGGAGTTTCATTGATCCTGGACATTTTACAGTAAGGGGTGTTGTCTAGAATTCTTTAATCTTTTTAATTCAGTCCGGATTGGAAGGTCTTTTCCACATGTATTTTAATGGGGATTTTAGAATTTGCGTGACAGGAATCATATGGCGAGCTGGCTAAAACATAGATTACTGCTAATGGTATCCTCAGAGTTTCTGATCCAGTGGGTCTTAGTGGGGGTGTGAGAACGGGAGTTTCTGATGGAGCCCTAAGTGACATTGATGCTGTGAGGTCGGGGACTACACTTTGAGGATGAGTGGCTTGGAATAAGGAAGAGTAGACAAGTAGCTTCCATATTAAAGTGGACCAACTTCTGCAGACTTCTAGTATGTCCTGCATGACTTCCTTGGGGCGGTCGGGTGTGGGGGTGGGGGTGGGGAGGGACACAGAGAGGAAACAGAACACCTATTTATTCTGTATCAGCATCTACTTTGTTAGTCCTGGGGAATACAGGAGCAATGGGATACTGTCCTTGCCCTTCAGGAACTAGGCCACAGCTTCAGGCTCAGGCAGTGGCAGCCAGGCCCTGTCTGGGAGCAAGCATCCTCAGAGAGAGGAGGACAGGGTCCAGGGCGGCGGTTCTTGAACATTATCTTGAACATTGGGAAAGACATCATAGGGGAAGTCATTTGAGTGGGTGAAGTCTGAGTGGAAGAATAGTGAGGGGGTGGGGGAAGGGGGCAGCTGGGCTACTAACACTTTGATGGCATGTATGCCTTCTCTTTGTCATTAATTAGAGGTGGCCTCAAGCCTCTACTCTCCCCTGCCATCCACAGCTCAGGATTTGTCAGGTAGGTCAGGGAAGAAGGTGGTCACTGATTATTCCAATGTCTTCTCTGTGCCTTCCAAGAAGGTGGTGCAGACATGGGCTAGTTTTGAAAACATCGTGCTCCTGGGAAACACACCCTTGGTTCAGTAAAGCAGTGACTGCTCAGACGCACCCCGTGCCTCAGTTTCTCCAATATTTACCACATCCCTTGGTTCACCTTCAGGCTAGAGAAAGGACCCAGGTAGGCAGACTATGTCTCCAACTCTCAACAGCTCACACAAGAGTCTAGAGGACTTAATTCATTCTTTCCTATTTATTCTCCCCCCACCGCCCTGAGACAGGGTCTCATATAGCCCAGGCTAGCCTTGAACCAGCTATATAGTGGAGGATCACCTTGAACTTCTGATCCTTCTGCCTCTGCTGGGATTGCAGTATGCATGCACTACCAGGCCCTGTTTATATGGTGTTTGAACCCCGGGCCTTATGCCTTGCTGGGCAGGCACCCTACCAACTGAACTACATCAACAGTCCATCTTGTTTAACCTTGCAGTCAACAAAATACTAGCTGGAAGACTCTGGGTTAAGCACTCTGTGAGGAGTTTGGCATAGACTTTATCTCTCCTCCCATTAAGAATATCCCATCTAGGGCTGGTGAGATGGCTCAGTGGTTAAGAGCACTGACTGCTCTTCCAAAGGTCCTGAGTTCAAATCCCAGCAACCACATGGTGGCTCACAACCATCCATAATGAGATCTGACTCCCTCTTCTAGAGTGTCTGAAGACAACTACAGTGTACTTAGATATAATAAATAAATAAATCTTTAAAAAAAAATGAAAAAAAAAAAGAATATCCCATCTAGTATTATGTCTAAATAAGCAACAATAATAATATTAGCCAGAATTGATTGACTATGTACCAAGTATTATTCTAAGCCCTTTGTTTTGTGATTTTATTTAATTCTTATATTAATACCTATGGTTACATAGTAAATCATTCCAAAACTCAGTGACTTAGAAAAAGCATTTATTGCCTCAGAGTGTCTATAAGTCAGGAACTCAGGCACGGTTCAGTTGTGTTTTTCTGGCTCAAGCTTTCTCACAAGGCAGAAATCAAGCGTGTTCATGATCACAAAAGTCCTAGAGATTGGAACCTAAAGCTTGGAAGCTGTCTGGCTTCAGGGCAACCATCTGTGGTGGGATTATGATTTGAGGAAGGTAAAACTGACTGGAGTGTTGAGGATGGCGTGTGTGTGTGTGTGTGTGTGTGTGTGTGTGTGTGTGTGTGTGTAAGATCTTGAGGAAGACTTTGTCATCGTCAGCTAGAAATGAGGGACTGGACATTGGAAGATAAAGCAGATGGGAGACAGGAAGGGGAAGCTGTGAAAATCTTAGTGGGAGTCACCATGGCAGCCTCAGGACCTTGGCATAAGTAACTTTGAGAATGTCGGTGCCATTATTTAAGCCACAAATAAGAAAAAAATGAGCAGATCGAGGTGAAGGGTGTAAGAAGGAAGTATTGGGTTTGGTTTTCTACATATTCATGAACTGGATATCTTTGGGGATGGCCACTGTCCTTACTTCCTGCATCAGACTGTGATTCTGTGTTCAGGTCATAGAGAGAGGCCACCATTTCTGTGGATGAGAATAGAGTCTCTGAAGCAAGAACTTTACTGGGTGTCCTAGTTAGGGTTTCTATTGCTGGGATTAAAGTTGTATGCCACCCCAGCCAGTCCATAGGTTCTGAAGACTGAACTCAGGCCATAATCATTGTACAGAAAGAATTTTACCAACTGTGTGTCTCCCTAGTTCTATCATCATCATCATCATCACCATTATCATCACCATCACCATCATCATCACCACCACCAGCAGCATCACTACTACAACTGCTATATTGCTGTGCTGGAGACTGAGCCCAGGACCTGATGTGTGCATGCTAACCATGTGCTCTACAACTAAGCCACATCTCCAGCCTAAATCAATTCTGTGTTAAGGCCAGGCTTTGCACACTACTACCAATGGAGAAAAGACCCTTCTCCTCTGAAACCTCCACCCTGACTCCAGCAAAAGTGTATGATGCGATCAACCCAGCCTGGTTTTTGGGAGAAGGTGGCGGAGCTCCTGAGTCAGACAGCAGCAGTGCATTTCCAGGGCTGAGAGCCACTCCACAGGCTTACCTGGGTGGCTGCATGTCCTCAGCTGTCACACTGTGGGCGTAACCTCACATTTCAGAGGAGGGTGGGCAAGGGGTTTGGGTTCTAGGTGGGAAGCTTGGCAGAGCTAAGCCTATCTTTCCATTTCAGAAGGGCCAGGAAGCAAGTCTCCGGCTCTAATGACTCATCTCCGTTTACCAACTGCAGGTCCGGGAGCTTGCTTCTCTCTTCAGTCCTGAAAAGGTAAGAAGCAAGTGTTCCAAGAAGTGAGTTTGATTGGTTCCATTTTGTTCCAGAGCTTATTTGACCTTTGGATAAACAGCTAAAGCCTTCTAGAAGCACCTCCAAGAACACGTGTGCTGTTTTAATAGCAGAAAAGTTTTAAGTGGATCTCTGACAGTATACAAAGTATTATTTATATGAGCGCTTAAAAAAAAGCGCTTGTAAAATATACACTCTTCAGTAATAGCCAAATATGGAAGGCGTGGATATGCAATCGCATACCTAGGCAGACGGTAAATGGGAAGAGCCACGCGTGTGCCTTCCTTTGCATTGTGCATTCACGTGACTACGAATCCCACCCAAGGATGTCTAGAGTTGTAGACCACATGGAGACCCGGTGAAGTAAAGATGATAACATGAACGTAAGTTAGCTGGCCTGGGTTCTCCCTGGGTTTAGTTGGGCCAGGGAGGTATAGTTTGAACTGTATGAGTGATGGTAAAAGCTGCGAGGTATCCTGATGGGTCCCTGCTGAATCCCACAGAAGAACCAAAGGCTACATACAATGCAGAGAATGTACAAGCAATGTGAAAGCGGAAAGGGCAAACCCAGGCTTTGCTGTGATCTGGTACCTCTGGGTGACACAGAGACCAAAAGTAAACAAAGAGCATTCAGAAGGACCAGCAGGATTCCGAGTGGGTGCAGGGGGGAGGCCTGTGACGGCAGTGGCCGAGGTCACAGGCACACGTTGCCATCCCCTACCATGTCTATGTTTCCCTTTCATTCTCAGCAGATGATGGGAGAAAGAGAGCTACGCTCATAGACTTTGCTGGGGGCCTCAAGTGAGGGGCAGAAGAGTGGACTAGGAGAGGGAAGGCTCCTCCCTGGTTCTGCATTCGTGGGGAGTTCATTGTGTTCCGTCATCTTCCTTGGTAGCATGGATAGTATTCAGTAACCAGAAAGCCAAAGCTCACAGGCAAAAGGCCTGCACCTTCTCTGTCATGGACAGCTGGGCATTCTTGGGCTAGTTAGTGAGTGTCTTGGAGGGGGACGCGTGTGTCTTTGTGTATGTGTGTGTGAGGTGTATGCAGGTGTGGGGCCTCTGTGCACTGGTGGGAGCAGAGGCCAGAAAAGGATGCTGGATATCAGGTATCTTTATCTCTCTCTCCCTGTTTTATTCACTTGACATAGGTTCTTTTACTGACCCTAGAGGTTTGTTTTGCTTTGTTTTCATTTCTTTGCTATTCTGGCAACCAGCAAGCCTCAGAGATTCTATTTAGGCTCCTCTCAGTGCTGGACTTTCAGGTATGTGACCCATGCCTGATGTCTAGGGTCAAAGCTGCAGTCCTCCAGTACCCTTAATGCAGAGCCATCTGCCCACCTTCCAGGGCCAACTATATTTTATACATTGTTGCCTCAGTCTTTTTATTTGTAAAATAGTTTCAAAGATTAAACATGATCAAGGCAGGTAGTTGGCACAGTGCCTACTTCATTCCAAGTCCTCAAACAGCCTTGAGTGGATTCCTCTCAGTAGCTTAAGTACAAAGTGGAAATGGGAGAAATTTGACTTGAGTGTGTGACTGTGTCATCATGAAAACTCTTGTTTATATAGAAGACCTTTCTTTCTGTTTTTATTTTATTTTCCTTTTATTGAAGATAGATTTCCCCGCCCCCCCACACACAATATATTCTGATTATGGTTTCCCCTCCCTCTAATTCTAGACCCTCCCATCACCCCTCCCATCCAGATGACTCCCTCTCTGTCTCTCGTTAGAAAAAAAATAGGCATTTAAGGCATTTTTATTAAGGCATAATAAAAAAATTTAGCAAAATAAAATATAATAAGATAAGACAAAAACTATGACATCAGAATAGGATAGAAGAGCCTTTCAACCGTAAGATCCTGGGAGCAGTGTGTGGTACCCATTGTTTGGCAACCTCAGCATCTGTGCGGAAGCCAGCACATCACAGCCGCTTAGTGACTACATGGTCACCAAATCCTTCCTCGAGGTCCGGGGGCCTTTGATAAACTGGAGACCCTGAGAATTGCATGGATGAATTTGGCAGCTTATGCAAGAAAGTGGTGCCTACCATTCAGGTCCCGGGGGAAGTGGTAGCAGAAATGGAATCCTTCCAGCGTGCAGTAGAAGGGTCTGGGACCAGCAGGTTTTCTTCCTAGGAGCACAGTGCTCCTGAGTGCTCGACAGCGGCTGCCCTGGCTTGGTGCCAGTCTGTTGACTCATTGACTCATAAAGGAGCGCAGCTGGCCAGGGCACAGAGCTGCAGTGGCTCTGGGCAGCCCCACCTGGATGACACAGTCATAGACAGAAGAGGCACTGGAAACTTGCCACGGTGGAGTGAGTGCCGATAAAGATGTTGACCGCCCTTAAGAAATCCAGAAATATACACTATAAAGATTTATCTGTTAGTCCCACGGGAGCAAGATGCAGATGTACTAGGCTCCAAATACATCTGGTCACTGAGAAAGCAAGTTTCTGTTTCTTTGAAGTCCAGGAAAATCTCCAGACTCAACCAGAAAGAGTGGAAAGGAAGAAGGGAGGTGGCTTGGCCATTTGAGCACCAGACTGTGAGTGTCAGAGCCCAGGGCTCAACTTCTGCTGGAGAGTTCACTAAACCCAAGGCAACTGAGCTTGCTAATCCTTTTAAGTCAGGATGGACTTGTTTGTCTAGCAGGGAGGGAGGAGCAAAGCTTCATTAGACTGCAGGAGAGGACAGGCTGAAGAAAATCCCTTTAGACAGGTTGGCTTTATGGTTTCTGTTTTAACTTTCTTGTCAAGGGATACTGGAAAAACAAAAAACAAAAACCTGTATCACCAGGGTAAAGCACCAGGTAGAGATGCAGGGTGGAAGTTCTTGCTCAAAGCAAATCCCTCCTTGCCCACTGTGGCCACAATTTCCACCTTTTCAGAAAATTGCCCTTGAACTTGACTTTTTGGTAATGTTTGACCTCCATGAGATCTGAAATGTGTTTTGGCAAGGGTAGTCACTAGTGGGGTGCTTGGCTGTTCCTGGGTCTCTTTTAAGGGGTTTTTGGGTTTGGTTTGGTTTGGTTTGGTTTGACTTCTTTCTAAGTGACTTTGAGATAGACTGTCAAATCAATTCAGCTGTACCAGATTTCAAATTCTAAGAAATTTGGGGCAAACGTCAGAAGAGCATGAGGTGGGAAGGTTGCCTTCTGGTAGTTGCTATAGAGGGCAGAGTTAGTTGGTTACTCCCCACCCCACCTTTGAAAACAAGAAGTGTGATTTCAGGTTTTGGCTGGCTACTTTAGCTGGGTTCCAACTCATCCTGTTCAAATCATACTGAGATTGGTCAGGTCTCTCCCTCACTAGGCCAAGGTCCAAAATGTTATTTGAGTTTAGATATGCAGAACTTGAGCTGGGTAGATATGAACTTTCTTCTTGGAAGTGGAGTCTGAGTCAGATCCTGGTGGTTCAGGACAGTTTGAGAACATCTGGCACTCTGGTGGCTAGGATGACTGGATGACTCCTGCTGTCTGTTGTTAGTCTAGGGACTGGCCCAAGTGTATGTAGATAGTGAAGAATTCTCTCTTCAGTGACTAGGCAGGTGGTGGGTAAAAGAAGCAGGCTGAGCTCAGGCTCCTGTGAACTCTCCTGCAGGGGATGCCCACTTTCTATGCAGTGTGAGGCTTCAGGAGATAGAGAGCATCTTAGTGTAGCTCATCCTCATGGCTGTTCTACTGTTCTTATCGAAGCGGAAGGCCTCAAGATACCATCCCTCACCAATTTTCCAAAGTAAAGATTCTTGTCTTTGTAGCAAAGCTTTCAGGAGATTCATGCTTGAAAATCACTCTAGCCTTCCTGGTCAGACTACATGCATGTGTGGCACACTCTACCAGGTTCTACACACACGTGTTGTACACTACACCAGGCCTATGGACAGGAGGACAGCAGAGATGACGGCTAACTTCCACCATCCCTAGGAATTTTTGGAGGCAGAGTCTTCTGGATGTCTTGGGTCTAAGTAAACAGAATAATAACAATATGCATATTATGAATCTTGTATGATTTTTTTCCCTTGGAAAAAAATATAAAATTTAGAGGGCAAGATTCTCTCTGTAGGTGGTAACTTTTTCTTTGGACTTTTAGGGTCTGGCGGCGGCGGCGTGGGGGGGGGTTTCCGATGCTTCAGAACTTGAAACAATTATCATTCAGTTTCTATGGCAGCTGTCCTTGACCTTTCATGACTGGAGCGAGTTGATCCAGTTTCTGTGGTTAATTGGGCAATGCTATAGCTTGGGTAAATTACAAGGCAAAAGGTCTCTGGTTCTGGAGGTTTAAGAATAAGAGGTACATTTGATGATGGTTTTCTAATCCAAAGGGGGCACAAGACATCACATGACAAGAGAAAGGAAAACATACACATATACATGCACACACATATACATGAACGTATACATAAATGTATGAGTGTGTGTATATCAAAGCCACCAGTAATTCAAGCATTACTCTATTCTGATGACATTATGACATTATCTAATCCTAGTCACCATCCAGAAGCCCCTTATAATTGGTATATGATCCTACCTTTTTTTCCCTTTCAAGACAGGGTTTCTCTGTATTGCCCTGGCTGTCCTGGAACTCACTCTGTAGACCAGACTGGCCTCGAACTCAGAAATCTGCCTGCCTCTGCCTCTTAAGTGCTGGGATTAAAGGGATGTGCCACCACTGCCCAGCAGGTCCTACCTTCTTAATACCTTACAATGGCCATTAAATTTCAAAACATTAACCCCTGGGAAGGATGGAGGGAAGATGCCCCAGTCACGTGGGTGTCATATAAATACTAGGAAGGTTGTGTCTAACTTCATAGCTGCAACCAGGCAAGCTTGACTACTGCTTATGGAATAGAAGAAATTTAGCTGTTGTAGTCTTCATCTGCCTTCTCCTCTTTTCCCTTCCCCTACCCCCTTCTTCACAGATGAACAGTCATGTTTATGATTAACCTGTTCTTAGACAGGGAAGGCAAACTCCCCTGTGAATGACTTACATGTACCCCACCCCCTGCAGACAGGGCTGGCTTCCCAGGCATGTGATCAGAGGACAGTTTAGTCAGTGTTGACAGTGACTTCACATTTGTAAGACTTTTTTGAACAAAGAGGGTTGTGTTTTCATTGCATGGAATCAGGAAACCGCTTCTCTGGTCTCATTTATAGATATGGACATTGTAATCCACAGCATGGAGGAATCTTTGGTCCCACTTGGCAAACTTGTTGTGTGGGGCAGAGGGTGGTGCTCAAGGACCCCTGAGAGGCCTATCTCAGAGATTCATGGTATTGTAGCCCTTCTTCTGCCTGGCCCCAATCTGTGGTTACCATCCAACTGAAATGAAGTAACTCTAGGGAGCGGAGGGAAGCCAGCCAGTGAGGTTTCATGTCCTTGCTTTACTGGACTTTGCCAGCCCAGGAGGGCTCTTCCTATCTGTTGGACACTTTTATGGTATACTTGGTAAATTGCGGCCTTGCAAGTACAGTTCTCACAGGAGCCCACTGCCTTGCTCCCCTTGAGGAATTTGGGGGATTGCCCTGACTTGGCTGCAGAACATTGATACATCTGTAGTTTCTTTTGCTGGTACCAATCATTTCCTATCTTTTTAGAGCCGACTTGTGTGCTCTTCAATGTCAGGGTAAGTCTGCTGACCACCAGGGCCTCTTGTCAAGGTGGGGATGACTTTTCTGCTCTTTGGATTTGAGGACCTTGATCTTGATGATCTGGGGACCTCCTTAAGTGTACAAAGTCCTGAGTATCTCTCTTAGAGAGACAAGAGTTGACATGCCAGTGGGAACCCTGGTCCTAGAATCTGGAAGGGGAATAGCTTTCTGCATGTGTCCAACATGTGGTCTTTGAATGTGGCTCAGCACATTCATGTTGTATTGTGATGCCAAGAGGCTGGACACCTGTGCCTGGTGCAACGGGGTGAGCACTGGTAGAGCCACTCTCAAACCTGAGCAAAACCACCCAACTGGGACCACAGAGCATGGGGACCAGGCTCAAGGAAAGGATCCTTATTAACCACATGCTCTGCCATGTCTTGATGGTCATTGTTTCTGGCTACTCTACAGTAGGACTCAGGGGAGTTCTTTACATCAAGAATGATTTGAAAGGCCATGTCTGTGGGTTTCCTGGTATACTTCAGGAGGTCAGGAAAAGGTCTCATGAAGGTGTCCCCATGTCATTCTTTCATGACATTTTTTTTCTCACAATGTTTTTATTGATTGAGACTTGCACATTATGAACCTTGAGCACACTCACTTCCCAGGTCTCCCAGGTCTGCCCCTGTCACCTTTGGGGCCTCCCTTGTGCCCTGACAGTCCATTAAAGAAAACTGAATCTGAGTCCTTCCTATCTGATTCCCTGCCAGAAGCCATCAGTTGTGGAGAGTTACACTGCAACATCCCTATCATAATTTTTAAGGGTTCTCTTTGTGACCCATGTTACCACCAAAGACCATGCAGATGTCTGTGGTCTGTGCTCGAGAGGGCCATGTTGGTGTGAATGGCCTGCACTGCCTCAAGGAGTCTATAAGATGTTCAAAGAGGGCCTGGAATAAGTCCCAGTCTTTACAACTGCTTCTTGGAAAAGTAAAAGAGAGTAATTCAAGTTAACGAGTAGAAAACAGAGAGTAAGGAGGTAGATGGTAACAACTTCCAAGTTAAGGCTATTATCTCACAACTGATGCTTTTTCCTCTGTAAGATATTCTCAGCTTTATCTTCAACACACTACTGCAAGTGACAGAGACGTCCCAAATCACTCAACCTTAACCCCTCACTTAAAAGATAGAAAACTGAGGCTCAGAGAGACTGGGTGGCTGCCTGAGACCACTCAGAGCCTCAGGGACAACATTGAAGAGTTCTGTCACCCTCCTTCTATGCTTCTGCTCTCTCCAACAGAAAAGCCTTAAGATATTCTAGTTATTAACTAATTCACTTGGGTTAGGAACCTGAGGAGTAAGTAGATAGGGGCTCACCATGTCCTCAGAATGTTACAAGTGGGATTTTAGTAGTTTCAGCGAGTGAGTTTTTGTTCCTTCATTTTACCATACACTTGTCGTTGACTCTTCCCTGAGCAACTACCTTATCCCAGGCTCCTAGCTTAGAGCTATGAATAGCAAGTAGATATGATTTATATCCTCAAGAGCAATGAGAGAGAGAGAGAGAGAGAGACAGAGACAGAGAGAGACAGAGAGAGACAGAGAGAGAGAGAGAGAGAGAGAGAGAGAGAGAATGGAGGTAGATAGATGGATGGATGGATAGCTGTATACCCAAATAACAGCGCCTTTGTTGTGCCCCATCAAAGAGATCACTTGGTTTTAGTATCAACACCTCCTGCTCCAACACTGAGAACTCTGGTCCTTGGACTTTAAAAGTCTGCAGGGACAGACACCCAGCAAGCAGGGTGACCTTCTCTGCTTTGTTTCAAACCAGAGCTGATGGTTGATGACTGATTCAGTGGGACCTGAACATTCTGTCTTGCTGGCTGATAGAGGAATCTAAGCCAAGATTAGACTAACATTTGTTCTCTCTGTCTCTCTGTCTCCCCCGCCCCTCTCTCCCAGAAGCACAGAACACCAATGATAAGTTCTATGGTCCTTATTTATCAGACGGGGAAATTGACACCTAGAACAGTTTAACCACCTGGTTAAGTTGTGAATCAGGTGACTCGTGAACTTTCAACCCATTTAAACTTTTCATTGATTCAGGAGTCAGCGCACAGGAAGAGGTTTCCTTAAGAAAGACTTCATCTGAAATGCTGCTGGCCCTATGATAAGATATCTTGGAAAGAAATCAAGTTGGCTTCGATCTCACTTTGCCACAGACTTTCACTAAGTCACAGCTATAATGGATGATTCCGAGTGACTGGAAGTCAAACCAGATTGTCCCAAATGCCAGTTGCTCCTACTTCCTCTGACAAAAGGCTGAGCCAGGTGGTAGGCAGGCCTGTGCCTCACCAGTCCCAGCCACTGGAACCCCTGGGGGAACCCCGGGAAGTATTCAAAGGCTATGATCCCACCCCAAGATGTTTCGGGTTAAGCATGGAATTATTGTTCTCCCTTCAAAGCCCCAGGACACAAGCTGCTCCTGAATGCCCTGATGCCCTGAAAGGACTTGTGCCTTTGATGCTGTGAGGACCTCTGCAACTGAATGAATGAGTAGCATAGTCCTTGCCTGGTCTCAGATCCCAGCCTTCTGGAATGGGCGAGACCTCAAAGTTGGCTGATCTCACCTTCCCCAGTGAGCATGTATTTCTTGGTGTATTCTGCCCAGTCCTGTTTATAATTCTCAAAAACACAAAAGCACTTTCCCTTATGTGGACAGACCTACAGCTTGTTGGGGAAAGCCCCCACCCCACCCCCACTCCCTCACACCCACCCCACATCTAGAGCTCCCAGCTCTGTCATCTGAGGCCTCAGCTTGAGCTCTGACTAGCAGCCCTGGAGAAGTTTGAATCTACTGTGGACTAGACTTCAAGCCCACTCTCCATGTTAGTACTTGTCTGTCTTCCCATGTGAGGTTCCAAAGGCCCCCAATATCAGGGGGGCTCCCAAAGGTGCAAACTGAAGAAATGCAAAGCAGCCCCCCAGACTGCAGCTATGGAGTCTAAAGAGGGAAATGGGGTTCTTATCTCCTGGCCTCAGGATAATCTGATCAGCATAGAACCACGGACATCATGAAGTGTTTTGGGTTTGCTCTCCACTGTCTTGGAAACCCACTATCTGTATATTTTCTTCCTGCAGGGGCGTGACTCGTGACCTGCTATCTTAGGACTGGGCTCTAATTTAATTCTCTTTGACTCCTGTCTCAACATAAACGTTGTTGAGGTCAAGAATTTTCAAGATGATATGAAAATGCCCCGAGTGCAAAGCCGCAGGCCTCCTGCTGGGTTGGATTTCTGGAGGGGTGTGCCCAAGGCTGAGTAAACCTGGGTATGCACCCATATGGGCAATCAGTCACAGAAAGTAAGCAACAGCTATAAGCAGAGATCTCTAGGCTGAGATGGGAGGGAGCTCATCCAGTATCAGATCAAGCTTTATAGCTAACCACCGGCCTTTAGTTTTGCGTCTGGGAAAAAGGCAGAGGATACTGGAGGCTAGTTGCAACTGGCATAGCTTGTAGTACCCTGACCCTGAAGCCTTAGAGGTGACCTCTGGAGGGCTGAGTGGTTGCTTTTTGCCTGGACAGCTTCTTAATGAGCTCCTCCAGGCCTATGGCCTTCCCTTTCATACACTCGGAAACACTTAATTTTCAGTAGAGAAACCCAGCGGAGATGAGTCTTTTACTGTCTGCCTAACTGGATGAGCAAAATCCCCAAGGGCTTATTTAGACCAGAGGAAAAAGAGCTCAAGAATGTGGCCTGATCTAAACTGTATGGGAGAGAAGAATGGAAGCGTCTGCTAGGTCTTTGGAGATGCGGTGGTGAGCATTAGTGTGAGTGCGTGGCTCTGTAATGGGTCTGGTTATCCCTCACGCTCCAACAATGCAGTTCCAATACAGGATGAAGAACAATGGCAAACCAATCTGTTAAGCAGTGGCAGGGGACCTGGTGGGCTGTGTGCAGTTAGGAAAACATTGCTTACTTCCTCTCAGTAGTGTGTGTGTGTGTGTGTGTGTGTGTGTGTGTGTGTGTGTAGAGGAGGATGTCTTTACCTTGTACTTGAGCAGGATTCCTAGAAAATGACCGAACGTAGTGTCTCAAATCCCAAGTCCAACTTGAGTTATTCTACCCATCACCTAGGCCTGTCCCTGACTCCTAAGACTAATGGTGGCATTGAATCTAAACCCCATAAAATAATCCCAATTATGAAACAAACTGCCAAGGATAAGAGTAGCTCCCTATTGCCTAACTGGGAAGCAAGTGGGAACAGGAGGTTCACTGTGGTGCCAGATCATACCTGAAAAGAGAGCCTGGGCTTTCCCTGTGGTACAGAAGGAGATTTGTGCTGAAGAGGTGGGTCTACAGGGATGCTGCCGTGAGGGAAGTGTTGTGTCTGAGGATGAGCTTGCTCAGCCTGGTTCTGTGGGAGAGAGATCAGGTGAGCACCCTGCCCCAGTGTGGACTGTCAAATCACGGTCCAAGAATGGAGTCATGAGAGGAGAATTCTAAGTGCTTGTGAGAAAACTCCAAGAAAACAAGACAAGAGTCTTGTGACCTCAGTATTTTTTAAAAAAAACATGAAATTGTTCTTGAAATGGCTTTTGCTCCCCTCCCAGGTATAGCAGATAGGAGTGAGTTTACTTCAGATTATTCATTACAACAGGCTAGTGTGGTCTGCTTGTATGCCTCTGTGGAGAAAGATGGTCTTGCCGTGCGGCTTACCTGCCCCGTGCTGCTTGTCCTTGTGATCGGACACTTTACTCGTGATACTTCTTAACCCTCAGAGTATAAATTGGCTGATACTCTGAATAAAATTGGCTATTGCATATCACCTTGGTTTGCTTCATTTATAGGTTCCGTCCTCTCAGGTCCCACCACCTCTAGAGAGAAGACTTGGGACTAGTTTAGCTGTGCCCAACTCCTTTTAGCCCAAGGCCATATGCAGTCAAAGGATTACTTTATGAGGAACAGAAGATAGTCTGTTATGTAAATGAAGATCTTTGCCAGACAAACACAAGAAGGAGCAAAGGTGAAAGAATTATGATTACTGCGTCACCTGGACAGGCACTTTCCAGGGTTTCTTGGTGAATTCATTCCCTACCGATCATTGCAAACTCCAAGAACTAGGAAGTCACACAGTAAATCCATGTTCAAACAGTAATAATGTTGATATTGAGTCAACCTCACTGCTGCAGTAAGCAGCCTGGACACTCCCAGACTTTGAGCACGTGCGTGTGTGACTTTGAAAGCTGCAGGAGAAAGTTACCTGTCATTAATGAACAGACCGGAAAATGCATGCTTTTTGTGACTGCAGAAGACATTAGTTATAGCGTGACCTTTTCATTTTGACCCAGGTCTGTCCTACATGCTAAGAAGCAGAAACCATTATGAAGGCAATATTTTTCAAAACTCATATTGTAATGCTTTTTAGTTTCTTTTTTTTAACGTGATTATATGTGAGTAGAGCGTTGGGTTTTGCAATTCTCCTTGGGTTTGTGGAAGGCAAGGCAGTTTCAGCATTCCCATTTTACAGATGGGGATGTTGAGGATGAATAGCCAAAGCTGAGACAGAAATGATGGAGATTTTGTGCCTTCCTAGTACTCCAAGCTGGGGGGAGTTGAGTCATCAAAGTATGTAATTTTCTTTTTGTTCCACCAAATGAGAGGTGGTACTCAATCTGGTCTGCATGGAAATGCTATTATGAGCCAGATGCAGGCTCTGAGTGACTATGCAATTACCAGGGCAAGGGTATAATTTGGGGAGTGCAGCCTGGGTGGGCTTTACTTATGATAAACTCTGCTATTATCAGACAAGATCATGTGTTTGAACCAAACGAAGGTGATTCGGGTCCCAAGCACTTGTCTGGCCCAGGCAGGCTATATACAGCCTTCATCTCTTGAAGGTGCCCAATAGAATTCCATGTCGATGGTCATTTCTGTGAATTCAGAGCAAAAACCAAGTGAAACCCACATACAGCAACCCTGGTAGGGACCTGATTAACTCCGTCACCCAGGTTCTGGGCAGCGTTCCAGCCCCTGTGTGAAGCACAGACTGAACCTTCCCTCTATTTGGAGTACCAGAGCCAAGTGCCAGTCTTGACTGATGGGCCAAGCTGAGGTTCAAAACAGAAAGGCCAGCTGCATCCTAGGGATGGATGGCTACTTCACTTCTGGTGCTCACCAAAGCTCACTGGAGCCTTTTGGATCAGTTACCTCAGCTAGAGACCTGGGGGCGTGGGGTGAGAGCCGCTGCCGGCCAAGATGCTCCTGGCGCATGCACAGTGAATTACTCTCTGCTCCACATCTTCAAAACCAGCATGTGAGGTAAATAGTTTTACTCATGTTTTAGAGAGGGAAACATATATATGTTAAGGGATTTAATGTGTCGTAAAGAGAGAGAGAGAGAGAGAGTGAGAGAGCGAGAGAGCGAGCAGACTTTAAATGGCCTTCTATCACAGCTAACCTGTATTTGCTACCATACCCAATTATCCTCAAAAAAGCAACCCAGAAGGTGGAATGGACCAAGGCCACACCCTGAGTTTGACAAAACCAGGGTTACTGTGTCACACTCTTGTTTACAATGCCAAACATCCCCCTGTGGCTAAAATGCAAGGCTGCTACTCCTATCCTTGGAACTGGTCTTCCTTGAAGATAAGATCTATGAAGAAGACACTTGACCATAGAGTTGCCCGTTCTTGCTTACAGCATCCGATCTAAGTAGACTCTGCCTAATGCCCCAGTCAATCCTAACTCTTGTCCCAAGACTGATACCCTCTTGCTGAGATACCCCTGGTATGTTCCTCCCTCTCCTCCCTTTCCCTCTCCTCCCTCTCTCTCTCCCTCTCCCTGTCCTTCTCCCTCTCCAATAAGTAAATGAATGCTTAATCAGGTACACCTTTGTTTAAGGCCCCAAAGTTGGTGCTGGGTTCATACCCAGGAATCATCTTTTTCTGATCCCAGCGCCTGCATATTGGGATTTTCTGTCTAGGTGAGTGAAGCGTTCTAAGCACTTTAAAGTGCTCTAGTCTCCAGTGTGCTCCCCACTGAAGGAAGGCTAAAGCTCTGATAGCCACTCCCGGTGTCCCTGATGGTGGCAGTACACTCTGAACCCTCCTGTGTGCTCAAAAGTCATCCCAGCCAGAGGATCTTCCTATGAGCTGACCATTTGGAAGAAGGGAGAATAAAATCAAACACCTCTCACTGTCATGCGCTCACACCCTCTGGACAGGCCAGTACCGTTAGGCATGCCCACAACCTGTAAAGTGACTGTCCTATCCACTTCTGGTGTTCTAGTCTGTGTGGCACATAAGCTCGCCATGTGCTCCACTGGCAAAGACAGCTGAGACCCCTTCTTCAGTATAGTTCTTTGTTCTTGACAATGTGTCTAGACAGTGTCCCTCAGCCCAGTAAGCTTGAGGTTAAAGGAAACTGCTAGCTGTGGTGACAGACAGCCTGAGGCCCTGCAGTCTGTGCACCTGATGGCTTTAGACACAGATTTAACATAGCTCCCATCCACAGGCATCCCTTACCGATGCCAGGGAGCCATTTTTCCTCTGCAGCTGCTAAGATAGCAGCAATTACTGTGGGAGCCCAGCATCAGTGCCACTTATGAAACATTGTGCCATGCCAAGGACATTTTTATACTTATTTAATCCTCACTTAAAAACACTCTGAAGAATGGGGGATGTAGCTTAATTGGTAGAGTTTTTGCCTAGCGTGCACAAAACTTTGGCTTTGATCCTCAGTATGTATAAAACTGGGCATGGTGTTTCACATTTCTAATCCCAGTTTTGAGAAGTGGAGGCAACAGGGTCAGAGGTTCAAGGTCATCTTTGGCTACTTACTGAATTAGCGTCCAGCCTGCGCTACATGATAGTGATACCCTCTCACCAACCAACAAACCAACCAATGAATAATATTGTAAGGTAAAATAATGTTGCTATTATTTTATAAATGAAGATCTGAGAAGGTTGATACTAATCTGAACTGATACAGTTTATAGTTTGCAAGCTGCAAGGTTGCAATTTGGATCCCCCTCCATCTCCTACTCTACTGAATCTCTCTTTCCAGCTCTGAACATTGCTCATTCTATCTGCACCAAGTGACCACACAGGTATGGTGGCTACGCTGTGCCATGGCCCCTACCAAGTCCAGAAGGACTTCTGGGTCTGGTTGGAGTCACTACTGCCACCAGCCTCTCTCAGGACAATTACCTAAGTCTAGCTCTTTCTTAGGGACAACAAAGAGCCATTGATTGGGAGAGATATATTGATAGGAGAGGTATACAAGTTTTGCCGTAGCTGAGGGCCACGATGAAGGCCGATCCCTGTTTTCAGTTCTCTATGGGGTCAGCTAGACTCCATGATGAGATCAGCTAGACCCTGTGATGATGCTGTAGCCCAGTGGCTCGCTCTGGCAATCCTACCCACCCTAGTCCTGTGATGGTCATCTTCGGAATCCTCAGGGTCTTTTTTGGAATCTTCTGGGCTGGAGAGATGGCTCTGTGGTTAAGAGCACTGACTGCTCCTCCAAAGGTCCTGAGTTCAAATCTCAGCAACCACATGGTGGCTCACAACCATCCATAATGAGATCTGACACCCTCTTCTGGTGTGTCTGAAGACAGCTACAGTGTACTTACATACAATAATAAATAAATCTTTTAAAAAAAGGAATCTTCTTATATTCTATCCTCTCTCACAGTCTGCTTCCTGGGGGAACCCCTCTTGTAACAAGCATATTTTGCAAAACTGGCTTTGGGAGAGGTGAGCTTTGAAGATTTGCCCATTGGCTTCTGTACAAAATTGCAATGCTTGCAGAAGTCCATGTCCTCAGCAGGAAGGACAGGCATTCTTATGTTCTTGGCCTCAGCTGGCATGGGCTGGAAGCAGATCTGTGATGTCTACGATCTTACCTGACAGAAGGAATTTCTCTGCTACAGAAGTTAAGCTGAATCTATCTATCTATCTATCTATCTATCTATCTATCTATCTATCTATCTATCTATCTATCTATCATCTATCTATTCATATACTAATATATATATATACATATATGTACATATATGTGTATATATAAATTTTTTCAGGCTGGAGAGCCTGGCAGTCTGACTTTATGTTTAAGGTAGTAAAGGGCATTGGCATTCATAGTTTAACCTTCAAAGCACAATGAATCATCTACAATGCCTGGACTTGAGCAAACAGCCAGTCCTTCTGATACGTTTCCTGAGTCTATCAACTCATCCCTGTGCTAGCAGACAGGAGGACAGCGATAAATCAAATCATTTCTGGTTTTGAGGTTCTCACTATCCAGGAGGAAGGTTGACTTAAACCCATCAGAACAAAGTACACAATGATGGTCATTTGCTGTGTCCAACTGGTTGAGAATGTTGAATAATAATAGTAATAATAATAATCAGTGAACATTATACTTCCACACTTAATTCAATGAAAACGATGACTAGTGCATAATGTCACCCAATGGGCGATGGCTCAATCAGTCTATGCTTGCTACACAAACATGAGGACCTGAGTTCAGTCCTCGGCACTCATGTAAAATCCAGGTGCGGTGGTGTGTGCTGTTTGGGAAGTAGAGACAAGTGGATGCCTAGGGCTCACTGGCCACCCAGTTTAACCAAATCAGTGGGCTCCTCAGTGAGAGACTGTCTAAAAACCAAGATGGCTGGCTCTTGAGGATGGATAATTAAGGCTGACCTCAGGCTTTTCCATGAGCCTACATACATGCAGACCTGCAGATTACAGACCCACCTAACCATGCCCTCACACACGGAAACATTGTCAACCAAAGATACTGTGAAAAGAGACAGGCTTTTGAAATGAACTAATATGAAAAGTAAAAGGCTTTAGAAATTAGCTACGTTCTTGTAGTGTTGGGTAGCCTGTGACTTTGACCTCAGGTCATCTTATGGGACCATGACTTGTAGGTAATAGTGGTTGAAGACTTTAGCCCTCTCCACCTGCCATGCCAACTTCTCAAGAGTTAGTGAGTTCTTATTATTTATATCTAAATATTATAAATATTCACATTTAATATTAGTCTGTATCATTTTTCAACTCTGTGTCTATGGTCTTCTAGATGAACTTCAATTGCTCTTTTGATACCCTATCAGAAAAACATCCCATCTGCTACCTGGGTGGTCTACTCTCTAGCACCCAGGCTCAGTAGGCTTTCTTTTTTTTTTTTTTTTTTTGGTTTTGGTTTTTCGAGACAGGGTTTCTCTGTGTAGCCTTGGCTGTCCTGGAACTCACTTTGTAGACCAGGCTGGCCTCGAACTCAGAAATCCTCCTGCCTCTGCCTCCCAAGTGCTGGGATTAAAGGCATGCGCCACCACCGCCCGGCTCTCAGTAGGCTTTCTGACTACTCCCAGCCTTCTTGTTTTGCTTCTTGCTAGTCTCTCCTTTAGGAATGTGTCTCCATTCTCTTGACTATAAGAGGCTCACCTTTCCAGCTGGCTACAAATCTGCTAACTTTTGTACAGTCTTCCATGAAAACTGCAGCCTTAAAAGTGTCTTCTATTTCTTTAGACCTATAGTGAGGACTTGGAAGGAATGGGGGAGGATTGAGTGTTGGATCCTGAAGGTGTCCAGTTGGATGAGGGACCTGCTTGCCCTCCCAAGGTGATTTATAAAGCTAGAGCTCTGTAAGAACCAGAAGCTTCCTTCAATTCTTTATCGAGAATCCTCCAAAAATATCAAACAACTTTTATCCAGCTACTTTGGGGGTCAGAAGTAGCATTTTTCACTGGCAAACATAAATTAAGCCAACTTTTTCTTTTTATGAAAAGAAATAAATCAAAAGGTGGGGGCGGGGGCGGGGGGCACTTTTCTGACTGGACTTGGTTCTCTGGGAACAGCATAACTGGCCTTGATCCCAAAAAGGAGTAGAAAACTATTTTTCATATTGAGTTCAGTTCAGTTTTTAGGAAGAATGAATTATGGTCCATTTGCCTGTAAGTTTACATCTGTGCATGTGAATGTGTGTGTGTGTGTGTGTGTGTGTGATGATGATGATGATGCATAGCATGTGTCCCCATGGTTGTGCACCTGTCTAGCCAGCTCTTATACTTTTAAGTCTAAACTAGACTTGGAATGTCATGGCTAAAGTCCTGAGGGAACACTGGGCCAGGGAAAAGGCAGAGCCTTGGCGGAACTGGTCTTGTAAGAGGACGTGGGGGTAAGCGGCACCCCAAGTTAGTCTTAGAAAAAAATGGCACAGAGATGCTCAGAGGACTTCCTACCTTCTCTATTGCATGCTGCTTGGGCTGTAACTGTGTGTATGTGGTGTGTGTGTGTGTGTGTGTGTGTTGGGGGGACTTGAGATTAAATTGTTTCTGTCTTCTCCTGCTTCAACGAAACTCTGAACCACAACACCCCTACTGCCTGTTTCCTGAGGGGCTGGGCTCCACTCCTTCTGGGGAGGCCTCCAGTCTGGGTGTCTGGGGACCCTAGAGGTGCCAATTCTTTTCTTGTTCAGTGTTTCTCTTTTCCTTTCTTAAGCCAGCCCAGGGTTCCCATTGCCTGCAATGCCTCTCCTCTTGGCATTTTCTCCTGAGAACGCCCACTAGCCTGGGGTGGGAGGACTTTAAATCAGCATTTCACAGCTGAAGAGTCAGAGTGGAGAGAGAGAGAGAACACTTTGGAAGCCTTGCTGTAAGTGGCTATTTCAGCCTCTGTCCATGGAGACCCAGACCATAAAGGGGAGAGACTTGATCAGGTTCCTGTGGGATTAGCACAGGATGAGGAGGAACTCAGAACTTTTGCCTCTACTGGTGCCTGTGAGGATGGATCATTAGAAGCAGGCAGGCAGAGAGAAGATGCTGAATTACCCTGATTTTCCCCAAATCCCCTGGGGTTTGTCATGAGGCTAGCAGCTGAGGAAGTCTTCCAAGGGCCAGACCCCATGGCTCTGTGAAGGTCCAGGTAGAGGTGACCTCATGATCCTGAGAGCCCTGAGAGTTGAGATTTGGTCCAGGGTGGGACCCTACAGTGGGGTTAGTGCCCTCATTAAAAGAGGAAGATGCAGTCGTCTGTAGCAGTGGGAAAAGAGTCCTCGAATAACCTGATCTGGGACGTCCAGTTTTCTAAAAAGCTATGGCTTCTAGTGTTTAAACCACAGAATGTGTGGCTGGAGAGATTGGCTTAGGGAACCGGAGTTTGATTCCTAGCACCCACATAGTATTCACCACAGTTTGTAACTCTAGTTCCAAGAGCTCGGATATCTTCTTCTGATCTCTAAGGCACAGGGCACCGTGGTGTACATCTATACACGTAGGCAAAATACCCATAACATAAAGGAAGATATTTTAAACCACACAGTCTGTGATCTTTTATTCTAGACATAACCTTCGATTATGTTCTTATCACCCTGGTTCCAGAAAAAATCTACAGTGGGACCACAGGAGTCCAGCCATAGCGATATGGGGCACAGAGAGAAGGAGCCAGGTGTGGGGCAGAGCACACAGGGCTAGCTCAGGCATGGGAAGGCCAGGCGTGGGACTAATGCAGGCAGAGGGAGTCTGAATGTGACCAGACCCTGTCTGGTTGCTCTGGCCTACTTCCTCCCTTCTACCTTTGTTGGCTGGGACAGGTAATTTCCTCAGACAACCTTTCTGGGAGGACACAGTGATTTCTGGCCCAGACGTGTAGTTTAGCTCTCTGTTGTGTAATTAAGCTGGGCTGTGGAGGGCCTGGCACTCAGCTCTGTCTGTGGTAAGGCTGCCCGGGTCTGTCACGCGGCTGCCTGGCCTCCCTCAATGCTCCTTTCTTCTCTCCTGAGAAGAGTCTATTTACCTAGTTTCACTCCCAAGGAACTGTGCTACGAGGGAGAAACATCCATTAGGTGCATAGAGGGGTCAAACCTTCCTCAGGTCCTTTACTTGTGACCTTCTTCCCCAGCCCAGGACTCTCTTCTTAGCCACCTGAATTTCTGCTGAGGAAACCTCACAGTTTAAGGGCCCAAGGTCAGGGCCTCCCACATGGGCCACAGCAGATCTGGCTGGCTCCAGGTGGCATTAGAGCATCTATCCTTGTGGAGTGATAGAAAGAAGCACTTCCTGCCAAGGTTGCCCAGTTAGGAATCTAGGTATACAACCGAGGATGGAGTGCATGTAGGGGAGTGGTACAGCCTTCAGGGAAGATGGTGTGGGCTCTTGGGCCTGAGTGCAACTATGAATACCACTCCCAGATATGGTGTATGTGTATATGTATGTGCGTGTGTGCGTATGTACAGCATTGATGTCAGCTGTCTTCAGCTGCCACTTTATATCTGAATCTGGAGAGGTAATTGATCCAGCAGGACTAGCTGGCCGGTAAGCCCCAGAGATCCTCCGGTCTTTCTGCCCCCAGCATTAGCGTTACATGCACATGGCTCCACACCTGGCTTTTTATATAAGTCCTGGGAATGTGAAAAGAGTTCTCAATGATTGTGTAAGCCACCACTTTACCAACTGAACCATCTCCTCAGCTCAGAGTCTCTGTCTCTCTGTCTCTCTCTCTCTCTGTCTCTCTCTCTCTCTCTCTCTCTGTGTGTGTGTGTGTGTGTGTGTGTAGACCAGGCTGGCCGTGAACTCAGAGACCCACCTGCCTCTGCCTCCTGAGTGCTGGGATTAAAGGTATGCACCACCACCTTCCCACTTGGGAGTCCTCTCTAAGGGGCTCTCCGTACAAGTGATTTCCTACTTTGAGTCTGTGGCCTCATGGAACAACTGAAAGAGGAATGACTGGGAAAGGGGATGGAATGACTGGGAAAGGGGACGGAGAGCAGAAAGAGAAAGAGGAGCCACGTTGTACGGAATGAAGAAGGCAGCACTTGAGAAGAAACACATCCAAACCAGGGCTCACAACACCTGGCATCCTCGGTCTGTGTTGCCGACGTGACAGTTTGCATGGCTGTCCTGTTTTCTTATACTTTTTAGGAAAAGAAATTTGCGAATTCATATAGCTGGGTGAGGGGGTACACGGCCTACAGCATACAGCATCAGCATCCCTGATTCTGGCCCTGTGTGGGTTCAGGCTCCCCTGTAAGTGCCTACTTTTTCTCTTGTTAGCTGCTGCTGAGTCTATACCCGAAAAGGATGTCTGCTGCCTGGCAGAAGGCAGAAGCTTGACCAGATCCAAAAGCCTGGACCTCCAAGCTGCAGGAGATACATAGACAGATTTGGCTGTGTTTAAAAATGCTTGACATAGATTTTTATAGCCGCATATCCCAAGCCACCCATATTACAGCTTGTCTCTGAGAAGCCCACTTAAAACTATTCCTCATGCCAAGATTTTATACCGCATGGGAGATAGAGCTTGGAATGTGTGACTCAGGCTTTCTGCCTCAGTTTGTACATCTGAGATTCCTGGGTGGGATGCAGGCTTGCAGCTACCAAGCCTGGAGTATTTTGCGGTGATAGATTCTTTTCTGAGCCACAGGGTACCTCTTAGGTGTCTGGCTTTTCTATTTCCAGGAGTGTGAGAGAAACAAAGCACTCCCAACCCCGTGTTTACAAATGTATCTCAAAGCTAGATTCTGCTTGCTGAAGACCTCAGCCTGTCATGGGATATATAGGTCTGCAACTGGCGTGGATTCCGTAGGCCCAGGCACCCAGTCCTAAGTGTGGGTTATAATTGCCCCCCACTCCTCCAGTCTCTGACAGCTTTTAAAATATTTCTGCTAAAATGTAACAGGGGTAGCTTGGTCAGGGAAGGGGCTCAGGGCAATTTGGAAAGAGCTCTCCTTCAATGCTGCTACATGCAGCTAGTCTTGTAGTCAGGTGAACCTCGGGGTTGCCCACACACTCTAAGAACCGATTCCTCAGTGTAACAGGGTAACAGGACTTTGAATGCTGTCATGTGAGTGTGCTTCTGTTCCTCCCATCTCTTCCCTGCCCCTGTCCCCCTCTCTCCAAGGTCACTCCTGGGCTACAGTTTGAGCAAGCTGCTTACTATTTTCTCTGGAGACAAAACTTTCTGCCCAGGGGGAGAGTCAGTTATTATGTCCCTTTCTTTTTACGGAAGCACCCCCCAATCTATCTATTAAAGGAAAAAAAAACCAGCAGGATCTTTAATAAATGGGCTTTAATCAAGGGAATTATCAATGTGATTCATCCTCCCTCAGGGCAGATATGCAATTTATCTTTCAGCAAAGGACTCAGTGTCTTAATGCACAGGGCCTTGGGACAATAGCCATTAATCCCATCTGTCCCCATAAGAAGGAAGAAACATTTGATGTTAGTGCCCAGGGCTCTGACCCCATTAGGAATTCTCCACTGGATTGCCCATAATGCTGACATCTTAACTAAAATGGGGCAGGAGAAGAGTGGCACTCAGTGCCCCAGGGTTGAGGCCAAGCTGGGCCACAGTGACCCCTCCTGCCCATGGGGACAGCCCTGGCTGCTAGGCTCTGGAGAGGGGGCGGTTGCTCACTGTCTTTCTTGTTCCTTTGGGTTTCAGCCAGATCAGGATGTGGGTGGAGTGAGGGGGTGGGAGTGGGGGTGATGGTGGGGTGGTAGGGCGGTAGGGTGGTGAGTGGGGTGGTAGGGTAGAGGTTGAATGGGATGGTGGGGTTGGGCGATGGAGGTGTGTGGGGGGGATGGTGGCACATTCTTATACTGAACAAAGGCAATAAAGTGGGAGTTGTTCCGATCCCTGCTTTATTCACTCCGGTATGGTCATTGCACCTGGCCCCATGGTTCCTACCATTATGAAATATAATGCAGCAGCAGGCAGGAGTACCTGGTGGGCCCCTGCCAAGTTGTACCCCTGAGAAATCACACCGTATGACAGACCTGGGATAAAGAAGGTTGATTTGGGGGAAGGGGAGGGATTAATTGTCTGGAGACTGGGTAGAGGCAGACAGACAGGAGTAGCAGAGCCATGAGAGCAGAGGAGGGATAGAAAGGACAGAAAGGGAGAGAGAGAGAGGCGGGCTGAGAACATGTGGAAACGGAGAGGGGGAGGGGAGGAACGGAGGGGAAGGGGAGGGGAGACAGGTAGCAAGCAATCTTTTTATACTCTACTGCTGTGCCACCTACACCTGGCAGCAGGTAACGGTGGCAGATGATGATGTAAGCCGTTGCTAGGTCCTTGGGAGGAGCCTAGTGGCATCTCCTGTAAGCTAATACCTATTGACCTACAAAATTACAGAATCAAGGGCTAGAACTGGACTGAGATTATGGACTTGAGTCTACCTTTCTGTTTTCTTTCCACAGGAAAATGATAATATTCTCTCTCTCTCTCTCTCTCTCTCTCTCTCTCTCTCTCTCTCTCTCTCTCTCTCTCTCTCTCTCTCTTTAGCCCAGTGAAGAAGAAGGACTGATTTTCCCTACTCTAGGTTCTCACAGCAGCAGACCTTCTCTGGGTCAGGCCTGGCAAACCAGAACTCAGACTTTGCCACCATCCGATGGCAGCAACCCTACCCCGCTTCCCCCAAGCTCAACCCCTGTTCTACCTTGGATCCTGTTTGCCACAGATAAGGAGCCCAGGAGCCTGGAATGACTGCCAAGGCATTGGTAAGAGCTGACTTATTCCCAGAAGTACAGAACCTCTTATAAGAAAACATTAGACCCACTTGCAAATCTAATGCATTTGCAGAATCAGAGAAATAGAGAAAAGTCAAATCTCAAGTTGGGAAAGAATTTGTAGCAATCTACTTTTTTTTCCCACAAAGTACCCTCACACATATCTTTTTTTTTCCTTCATCTTGGTCTCCATGTATAGAAGCATGCCCTAGGGAGAGACGTTCCCAGGACTTCTCCTGCCATTCCTGGACCTGTGGGAGACCCACACTCTGAGTGGGAAGAAATCTGACATGTCAGTCCCATTTATGGGTTGCGGCAGTGGGATGTCCCTGTGTTTTTCCCAGTAGCCTCTTTCCCTTTTACTAATGGTTTCCAACAATTTATTTCTTCCTTCCTTCCTTCCTTCCTTCCTTCCTTCCTTCCTTCCTTCCTTTCTTTCTTTCTTTCTTTCGTGTGTGTGTGTGTGTGTGTGTGTGTGTGTGTGTGTGTCCTGCCTCACATAGTCCAATCTTGATTCCTGGTAAGGATTGTGATGTTGCTGGTTTCTCGAACACAAAACAGTAGAGCTCCTGTGTGGCTGCACTGTAGATGGCAGGGCCTTGGCTTCCTGGGGGAGGAAGGAGAGTGTCTTCTTAGCCAGGTTCCCAAGCATTTCTGCCAGAAATGGCTGCATCCCATTTCCAAGCGTCACATCTTGAATCACAGGCTGCTGGACTCATGGCGGTCCACACCATGACCATTTATCCATCACTCATCCTAGCGGGGCTTCGGTTTTCAGAGGGACTGAGTGGGCACTCACCTGATGGGCACAGCTGGAACCTCTTGCCAACTTGAACACTTCTGGTCATTAGGATGGAGGCCACCAAGCCCAGCTTGAGGTTTCATGCCCTCTGTCCCAGGAGGAAGCTAAGCCTGATGCATATCTGTGAGGCCTTCATAATCTTCCTCCAACCCCCAGCCCCATCTCCTGCTTCTTTTCTGTTTACGAAGTGTTCTTTACAAGTGATTAACCGTACAGGAAAAATGAGAGGTTGGCACAGTAAACTCCACACATCCATTCCCTAGGGTTAACAGCTACTCACATCATGCGTCTTCCCTTTCCCTTCATTTGTAATTTGTTTTTCTAAACTAAACATTTTATTTTGTGTGTGTGTGTGTGTGTGAATGTGCATATGTGAGTCTGCATGAAAAAGGTTCACATTGGTGTGTGGGCTTATGCGTGTGGAGATCAGAGGACAACTTCAAATGCTATTCTTCAGCATAGAAGACAATACTTTGAAAATGCTTGTAGACAGTCTCTGAAACATGATGAGATAGCTTGGAACTCTTCAAGCAGACTAGGATGGCCAGTCGTTCCCCATTGTGGTGGTTTGAATAAGAATGGCCCCCATAGACTCACAGATATGATTGCTTGGTCACGGAGAGTAGCACTATTTGCAAGGATTAGGAAGTGTGGCCTTGTTAGAGGAAGTGCGTCACTGGGAGTGGGCTTTGGGGTTTCAAGGGGCCAAGCCAGGCGGGTCCAGTGTCACTCTCTTTCTGCTACCTGTAGATCTGGATGTGGACCTCTTAACAATACCACGTCTGTATGTGTGTCATGATGCTCCCCACCATGATGATGCCGGGCTGAACCTCTGAAGCTGTAAGCCAACCCCAATTAAATGCTTCTTTTTATAAGGGTTTCCATAGTCATGGTGTCTCTTCACAGCAATAGAGCACTAAGACACTCATGGATCCATCTGTGTCTGCCTCCTAGCTGGGATCATGGGCACAAGTGACCACACTTAGTTCAGGGAGGGGTTGTCTGTTCGCTTGCTTTGTTTTTAGCATAGAATTTAGCTCATACCCTTATGCTTGAAAGGCAAACATGTCACTGCCAGAACTATCTCCCTGGCTCATATCAAAGCATTTTAAAGCAATTGATTGTTGTATATTTTACCCTAAACATTCTAGTGTGCATCTATAAAAGCTAAGAGGTGTTATCTTCATAAACATAATCTTGTCACAGTCATCAAACCGATTTTTTATTCTCAGAGTGTAAACAGTGGATATGGGATTTGGATAGCACACACCCCCACCACCACCACCCCACTTCAGACTCCAGAGTCTGTGTTCTCAAACCCCGTTGTGTATTAACAGCTAAGCCCTAAGACTACAGTGCTCTTAACTGGGTCTCCTGGTCTAGATCAGAGCTCAGAGGTGCATTTTGGTGCTCACTGGACCAAGAACACCTGGCAATCCCTGACTTCTAGTCTTCTGTTGTCTGTGACCCACTGCTCTGGATCAACACAATAGCTATGGCTGTGGTTATGAAAAGCCACAGCCAAGTTCTGCTTGAGCAGGGACTATGCTACCAGTAAGTGTGGGCTGAAGTTACAGACTGTGGTGGTGTAAAGGGGTGAAGGGCATGAAGCTGTTCTCCCTTTTCTCCCCTCCTCTTTCCCCTCCCCTGCCCCCACCTCTTCTTTCAAGAGATAAAGTTTCATATATGCTTGGTGGCCTGGAAGAGTGACATGTCATTGAGGCTGACCTTGAACTTTACTTACTTATTTTGCACTTGTTTATTGTGTGTTTGTGTGTCAAAGCACACAAGTGGGGAGTCAGAGGACTCCGTTCTTTTTTTCTACCATGTAAGTCCTGAGGACTGAATTCAGGTCATCTGGCTAGGACCACTAGACGGTGTTTCTGGCCTCTGGCCTTGAACTTCTGATGCTTCTGAGCCACTATACTGACTTTGCTTTCCGTCTCTGTCTCTGTCTCTCTTTCTCCCTCATTAGAATAAAGGACAAAAGCAATTTCCAGAAGGTATAACAGAAAGGGACCCTCATTCTCTTGGGTTTTGGCACCCAGTGCAGATCTGACCTGCTGTTTTGTCCTCCAGTGCTGGCTTTCCACCAGGCAATAGAATGAGAATGGGGTCCCAAGCACTGCTTTCAAGACACCATGAAAGTCTGGTGGTGGTGTTGAATGTCTTTGATCTGAGCATTAGGGAGACAGAGTCAGGTAGATCTACAGACCCAGTTGCCGGAAACCTTGGCTCAAAAAAAAAAAAGTCTGGAGAGATGGTTCAACAGTTAAGGACCCTGACTGCTTTCCAGAGACCCTGGGTTCAAATCCCAGCACCCACATGGCAGCTCACAACTGTCTACAGCTCCAAGTTCTGACACTTTTTGCATAGCCGTACATGCAGGCAAAATACCAATGCACATAAAATAAAGATTGACAAACAAACAAAACAAAAACAAAAAAGATACCGTGGAATGCTGGGAAGCCTCAAGAGGCAGCCAGCTGAGGAGCAGGCGGTGGTCGGACAGCTCTGTGAGTTCACTTTGTGGTTTTGCTGGAAGCACACCTAATACTTGGCCCTAGGGCTCTCCCTCCCGGTGGGGACCAGATCTGGAGGTTCAGAATGTATGCTATGGCTGGGAGACGTGAAATAGTGCCTGTCACTTGCTGCGCAGGGACACCGATGCACCAAGAACCCGTCTCCTGGTGTTAGGACGTGCGTGGACTTTACCCCTGGTGGAAATCAGGCCAGTGGATGGGCATCTAGGGCAGAACAGTGTGTCTGAGGTGGCAGGACACATAAGAGCAGCTCCCTTCTGCACGCCATCTGTGGGTGGGGCAGGAGGGATGGGGAGGCGGAGGAGAGGCTCCTGGGGACATTCCTGAGCCAGGCCTGGCACAGCAAAGAGAGCAGCTGTAGAACTCCAGGGTGGGTCCGTGGTGGCCTGGGACTGAGGCATCCTTCTGCTCCCCCAGCCAAAGCACTGGCTGTGTGGGGCAGGGACTAGCATTCAGTCCTCCCCGTAGGGAGGCTTGAGCAGGTGGAGAGGGAAGGATAACCTAGGACATCAGGAATAATAGAGACAAAAGTGCTGAGGTGTCTTGATGTTTGCTGGGAAGGAGAGGAGAACACAGTCACTACTTTGAGGTATTTTGTGTTTCTGTAACTCAGCTGAACTCCTTCCTAAAGGGAGAACCACTGGAATATGGGTCCTGTGGGGAACATGGCAAGAAGACCCTGGGGATCTAGAGGCAGGGGTGCGGGGTGGAGGGCAGTGATGAGAAGGGCAAGGTGAGATGGGGGAAGAGCCAGTGCCTGAGTGAAGCTCACACAGTTTGGGCGGAATGATGTCTCTCACTGCCACTTCTCTATTGGAAGTTGGATGTGTTAAATGGGTCTCACTGGGCTTGGGGACATGTAAGTTATGCTCTATCATGGTGACAAGGAGTCAAGTGGAAATGTCCCTTGGATGTAAGAGACAAGAAGTCCTCTTGAAGCTGTGCTAAGGGTCAGAGATGGAGCCCCTGCAGAGCCGTGATAGCTGGGTAGGAGCCTCACAGAGATCCTCTGCTTGTGGTAATCCAACATGCCCACCAGGACCCTTTCTAAGCTCATCAACCATGGAAGCTCCCAAGACTGGTACAGGTACAGGCACCTGAGCCTTGGGGAACAGAATACTTCCCCACGTCTCTTGGCACCTTTCTTCTTAGGGTCTGACATCTGGTCTGTGTGTGTAGGCATTGGTGGGGTAGGGGATAAAGGACAGACACATACTCCTCATTCTCCCCTGACAAGTAAACGGGCATTGCCATGGCTACATAGACGGCATTTCTTATCTCTTTCCTTGCTATAAAAGCAAGACTCAAGCTAAATCTCTAATGGCTGTTGGGTTGAATAGGCCTTCAGTGAGAAATCTGAGGACAGAGATTTAGTTATGATCCTACCATCTACAGATCAGGGTGGTGTGTGTGTGTGTGTGTGTGTGTGTGTGTGTGTGTGTGTGTGTGTGTGTGTGTGACTTGGTTCTCTTTTGTTCCCACTGAGATGTAATTTAATGTATTCATTGCTTCAGAGACTTGATTGGAAATGGGCTGGATGGTAGTGAGAGGCTATTGGACAGTACAGTATGGGAGTGGAACTAAAGGACTAAGGAGAAAGAGGAAAGGAATGTGAACCTGCTGAGGGGACGGCAGAAGTCATAGAACTGCTGTGTTTGTATTTGTGTGAGTGTGCCATGAGCACTCAGTTGGGTCTATCCAGGGAGGGAGAGAAAGCTGGAAGTTGCAGAGGGAGAAAGTCTGGGTCCCTGGAGTCAGGGTGCTCTGAGCAGCCATCAAGAAGCTGGTGTGTGTGGGTGGAATTACGGGGAAATGGGCAGAGTTGTTCAAGGTGCTTGTGTGCTAGTCTATGGGCAACAAAATATACTCACTGTTCTGGGGAGAAAAATTTGGTAGTGTGAGTAGGATCTCCAACACCCGCCTTTATACACTTAAAAATGTATTTATTTATATGTGTTGGGGGGGGTTTCATGCCATAGCATGTATGTAGAGTTCAGAGGACAAGTCTCCAGAGTTTGCTCTCATCTAGTTTGTTGTTTCTCTCTGGCCTCTGAGCTTCATAATTAAGGCTAAAGTGGCCTGTGCACTTCCAAATGATTCTCTCGTCTTCGCCTCTCTCTTCCTACAGGAGTGCTGCAGGCATCACAGGGGTGCACTATGGCATCTGGCTTCCTCTGTGGACTCCAGGGCCTGAGGTCTGGTCATCAGACCTTGCTTGGCCAAGCCATGCCCACCACACCACATGATGGACACATTTACAAAGATTGGCACAGTAACAGAAAGTGTATCCATCCAGGTACCCAAGAATCAGAAGAAAGTACCCGCTTCCCTAAGGGACTTTGCTCAGTGTTCCAGGAGTCTATATTTCCATATGGGAAATGCCTCTCAGCAGTGAGGGCTGGACCATCCCTTAGTGTATGCACCAAACACTCAGAAACACACCTCAGACTCTAACAGCTTTGTGAACTCAGTGCACACCAACCACTATTTCCGGTGTTACAACTTGACATCAGACGATAACCTCACCTTCAGCTTCCCAGCTGTATTTACACAAGTGAGTTTCCCACTTACTTATTTTTGCTGTAGCTTCATCCTGCTTCTTAACCATTTATCTGCCAAAACTAGGTCACCCTTTTTGTTCTGCTTGTCACATCAACAAAACATCTAACACCTTCAAGGAGTCTGTTCTCTGCCATTCACACATATTTTAAAATAAATACACGTCTTTTTTTTTTGAAGAAATCCCTTTCCCTATTAATGCTTTGGTTAGCATATTTTGATTTATCATGACACTTTCATACATGAACGTAAATGTATTTGAGTCCTATTAACCTCTCCAGCTGTCACTCTCTCTCATCCCCTCCTCTTCCCGACAGTCCGCTTCCTCACCATAAACCGGCTCCTAGTCTCCTTTCTTACTTTGGTGACCCAGTGGGTTTTATTTTTCTCTCCCTTCCTGCTCTTCTTCTCTCGCTCATTTCCCAAAGCCCTCATCATTTAAAAGAATTTCGGTTCATATCTGAGTCTCAAAACCTAGTTCTGCCTTTCATCTTTGCCAGCACCCTACCCCCACTCTTCAAGACCCCAGTTTCTCACTGAACAACTAGGCAAAGGGCTCTTGAAAACCCTCCAAGTGTTGGCTCTGGCTTCAGCAGAGCCTGCGACACTCAGGCCTCCTTGTAACAACATCCCTGCCTCCACCCAGAGTCCTCTGTTGACCTTTGCCCTCACTGGTTAAACTCAGGAAAGCTCTCACAACCATCTCCAAGGAGGCCATGGGGCCTCCGTGCTAGGAAAGCTTGCTCAGTTAGCTATGATTGTCGCCAGACTCTCCAGGTAAGCCAAAGGCCTAGCTAAGGATTCCTACATTGCTACCCGAGGGGGAAAAAAAGAGGATTTGGGACTCAGGACTAACTAACCAGCAGAGGCTGCTGAATAATGAGGCATTAATTCTTCGTTAGTGGAAGCTAATTACGCTCTGCTTGGGTAGAGCGAGAGCCAAGCTGCCTGTGTTCTGTTCGAAGCAACTGAACAAGCTGTCCTTGCCATCAAGGCTGAGGCTTCTGGGGCGCACGTGGGTGGCTGAATAAGAGCTTTCAACATGCTCTCTCTACAGTAGAGCAGAAACCCTCAGGTCTCAAGTCCCAGCACAGAAGACAACATACAAATCTGTGGGTAGCTGTCTAGAGCATGCAGGTCTGAGATAGCTAGAACACGGGACCAGATCCAGCCCTGTAAATCTTGGCCACCACCAAGCTTCCAGACTCTAAACTGAGCAAGTGTCTGTCTGCCTGAAGAACACTCACAGCTGAGTGTGTCCTTTTTTGGAACCTGGACCTTGGCAGGGCAACTCCTGTTGGTCTTGGAGGGGTCATTTTGTGTGGCTTCTTGGCATTTATTGGGAATTGGCCTTAGAGAAGAAGTTGAAGACTCTGGTCTAGCAGTAAGCAAGAGACAGGACACAGATTAGGCTCATGCTAGAGGTTCCTGGGTATGTGTGGTGCACAGGTGGGCTCTACTCACCTTGGGGTGGACAGTTTTCAGCCTTGACAGCAAGTATTGATCACATGAAACTTATCAAAGTTCAACACTCTCGTACTGTAAAAGACCCTGTGGAAACCTGGTGTGGTGGTTCTGTCATCCCAGAATGCAGGAAGCTAAAGTTGGAGGATTGCCACAGTTAGCCGTCGGCCTGGTTACACAGTGAGTTCCAGGTCAGCCTGGGCTCCCGAGTAAGAATGTAGATTCTAAAGTGGAGCTGAGGTTTGATGAGGGAAGACAAACCACCCATTGGGAGAAAGTCTTTACAGGCCACAGGTATTGGCAAGGAATAGAGTCTAGAAATGTGTCCGATGTCCAACAGTTTAAAAATAAATAAACAGCAAGCAATCCAGTTGTAAAATGGGTAAAAGGCACACCAGAGAAGACCCAGAGATGAGAGGCGAGCCCGTGAAAGGATGGCTATCTTTATCGTCTCAGGAGATAATGATATCATCCCGGGATGTTAAAGCACAGCGGGATGTAATTACCAGCCTGTCAGAACAGCTAAAATGGCACAGAGTGATGACAATCGCAGGGCAAAACTGGCTGGTGGTGGCACATGCCTTGAATCCCAGCACTTGGGAGGCAGAGGCAGGAGTTTGAGGCCAGCCTGGTCTACAGAGCAAGTTCCAGGACAGCCAAGGTTACACAGAGAGACCCTGTCTCAAAAAACCCAAAACCAAACCAACCAACCAAACAGAAGACAGACTCAGGGCTGGAAAGAGTGCCTGGTTCCTGGCCAGGGCTGTTCTGAAGTCAGGCCTGGGAGGGCTCAGTCCCCACAGTGGACCTACCCAGTGTGCACTGCCTGCTGCCACCAGCCTTGTCTGCCTTCTATCAACCGCCACCCACAGTGTAGAACCGGCCAGGGTCAGGCTGCTCTTGGCTTGGTTAGGAAGCCAAGCCCTGCTTCATTTCTCCGGACAGCTCAGAACAAACTGTTACCAAAGTTCATTATTTTGAACTTCTAAGTCTGGTAACTTAGGGTTTTAAGGGAGTCAAAGTGACTGCTTTCTTTCCTCTGCTTGTGCTATTTAAGAAATAAACCAGGCAATTTGAAATAGATAAAAGTTTTAACAGAATTAATCTTCTAAACTGTTTCCAACTTAATGTAATAACAGCAGTTGCTATTTATATGCTTGACTCTGTGCTAGGCCCTATTCCAAGAACTTTTTGTGAATCATTTAATTGAATTTTTACAACCTTAAATGTTAGGTTTCTCCTTTTTCAGGGATGAGAAAATAGGTTCAGAAAGGTTAAGTGATTTGTCTGAGATCACACAGCTAGGAGGTGGCATGACCACAGCCACAGTCAGAGTCTCCCACTGCCTCCCAACAGAGTCAAAGGAAGCTTCTTAGCTCATACCGTCAAGTGCAAGGGTCACTGTTATTGATTCAGGACCAGGCTATTGCCAGAACCTCACGTCTCAGTGAAAGACTTTACTCCACTGGTTGGCACCTACTTGCATGCATTTTACTAAATGCAAAGGATGGCCGGGCAGTGGTGGCGCACACCTTTAATCCCAGCACTTGGGAGGCAGAGGCAGGTGGATTTCTGAGTTCGAGGCCAGCCTGGTCTACAGAGTGAGTTCCAGGACAGCCAGGGCTACATAGAGAAACCCTGTCTCAGGGGGAAAAAATGCAAAGGATGGCGGGAAACATGGTCCTACTGTGTGCCTGGGAAACAGGAAATGGTTAACTTGTAGTTGTCTGGATTCAGACCTGGGACAAACAGAAGGTGTATATTTTACATACCAAGGAAGACCTAGCCTCCAGGTTCTTTCAACATCCCTCAGTCCCTACCTGTTACAGGACACACCCTGGTCCTCTGCCCTGACCTTTCCAGCCCAGGGTCTGGGTTTCCCCTCCCTCAGAGGGTCTTTCCTATATAATCCAGAAACTTTGGGCTCATTTCTTTCTCTCCCTCGCTCTGCATTTTCCCTCTACCTGTGTGTTCATACTCTTTCTTTCTCTGCCCCCCCCTTTGTCTCCCTTGATTTCCCTCTCTCCTTGGGAGCAGTGAACCCACCTGAGAGATGCTTCCCAATAAACCTGCCTTTGTGTGCTCTAATCTGGTTTGAACTGGCTCATTTCACCAGTGCAGAATAATTTATAAGTAGTATTGCCTCACCCAAGTCTATCTCAAGGGACATTAACACACACACACACACACACACACACACACACACACACACACACACACCACTTATCTGTGTATGTGTATACGTGTGTATGTGTGGGGCTGAGATGTGCCATGGTGTGTGTGTGTGGATGTCAGAGGGCAATTTCTGAGAGTTGTTTCTCTCCTACTGTGTGAGTCTGAGTTTACCTCTGCCCAGGGCTAGCCAAGGGTACTTAAGTTCAGCTGAGCAGAAACCTCCATAGCCCAGACAGTGGGGTCAGGAGCTCCTGGCTGTTGTCTCTCTGGCCTCTGCCTTCCTAACCTGCCAAGTCAGCCCATCTTGTAGACAACTTGCAAGCTCCAAAACAGCAGGAATTTGCACTGATTCAATTAAGCAATTAGCCTCAGAGCAGCGGGAGATGCCTGGACTAACTCCTTCTGCAGACAGAGCAGGACTGCAGACTTACATTCCTGATCTTGGCTCTTCCATAGGCAGATACAACCTCCCACACAGCCGTGGCCCCGTCCTTGTGACAGTGTGTGCCTGAGATGCGGATATACCATTGAGGAAGAAAGAAAGGTCAATCTGAGTCTGCAGTCGGTGGGCACAGAGAGCCCTGTGGAGGACACACTCCCCATTGTAAGGAGGGGAACTCAGTACAGAGACTTTCATGTAGACAGGCACTGTCTCTTCCTAGGGGCATGGAATAGCCTTAGCCATTCAGGAAACGTCTCTGAGCTCTCTTGTTCAGACAGAAACCAAAGCAGAGTGATGTGAGACTCCACTGAGAGAATCAGCAGAGAAGGGGTCAGGGCTGAAAGTCCAGCAGAAACCTCTTCTGCTATATCCTACCCACCACATGCAGCTTCCTGGGGAGCCCCCCAAGAGGACAACCCCTAATGTTTCACCAAGGCACTTAGGCAAATGCAAGACCTCACCCTGATGTAGTGTGAGGTAAAGAAAGGCTCTTTGGGGGACCCGTTGTTGTTTTTGAGGCTGAGATGCCCTCTTCTGTTTCCCTTACCCAGGTCATATGGCACACCTGGTCCTGTCCTGAGTCCCAGCAGCATCCCATAGGCTGGACCTCCCTTGATGGCAAGGACAGGAAGGCAGGCTCCAAACCCATTCCTCACAGGTCATCTTGATAGTCATCAGAGATGTCTGAGATGCGTGTGTACCTGGGTCACCTTTCGGTTGTGGCTATGGACTGGGCTAGGAAAAGAGACCATGTGTAAATGTATTCATGGGTCTTTTCTGTCTGGATCAGACAAAAGAGGTGGAAAGCTACATGTCTCCCAGGACAGCACCAGTAGGGTCTCCTCTTCTTGAAATTGCCTAGTTTGAAGGGCTCCTGAATTTCTTCTGGGTCCTGTTGGGAGCAGGGGTCCTGTAAGCTGGATCAGGGACAAGACCCTGAAGCATCACGCAATCCGAATGAACCAGAGATGACTTGAAAGCAGCCGGTCTGGTAAACAAGCACCCGGGGCACTTTGCCACTTGCAAGCTGACTCAGCCCAGCAAGTATGGATTAAGCAGCTGCTGCCTGTCTAGGATTGTGGTTTGTGGGGTGCTGGGGAGGGGGTAAGAGGAAGTGCCAGCACATCCCTATAGGGTGTGAGAAGGCGGCTGAAGTGAATGATAGGAAGAACCAAATCCAACTGTGACAGAAATGGCAAAAGCGGTCTTCTTGACTCATTAAGGCTGAGTTGCTGGTCATTAGCACACGAAGCGGCCGGCACAGCTCCAGATCATGGAATCCTAACTTCATCTTAGTTGATGGAACTAGGTCCCCCTGCTCAGTTGCTAAGGTCAGTCCTGCCAGGAGGCAGAGGACTGTGGGAAATGACAGTGGGGTCCTTCTACCCTGGGGTGTCTGTATAACACAAACAGTCTCAACCCCACTGGGCTTCTGCCTTACCAATCCCTTCATCTTCCTCGGACAAGAAGCTCTTGGAAGAATCTGGGGCTCCCTTCTTAGATAGCTGAAAATAATAGGAAAAGCATTTCTATTTTAGAAGGTAACACTTACATAAGGTGGAACCTTTTAAAATGTTCAATTGGAGCCTATTTAAGGAAATATCAAAGAACCCCACAGACAGAGCTGGGAGGAGACTGCTCTGTCCTCCTGGCCTCTGTGGGCTGGCATGGTCTGCCCAGCTGCCTCCCATCCACTCAGATGGTCATCTCATTGTGAGTGGGCAGAGTGGCCCACTTGGAGGGAGAAGGCTGCCCTGGATCGCCGCCTGGCACTGACTGGCTGAGTCAGGGTGTCCTCTGGAACCTCCTTGCCTGGGTGCCTCAAAGTTACGGCAGGTACAGCCAGGCAGTCTAGAGCTTCCAAGTGATGTCTTGGGACTTTGATCTAGTTTTTCCAGCATCAGGTCCTTTGTGCTTGATCTTTGCATGATGGTCCTTGGGAGCAGTGAGTGTATGTGCTGAGAAGTTGGGAGGAGTTGCTCAGACTGTTAAATATCTGCTTACTGCCATTTGCCAGATCTAACTTTGAAATTACAGAAGGAAAAGAGGGAATGAGGGGAAGTCTTCCTTGCACTCACCAGAAGCAAAGTTTTCAAAACGTTCTCCACTCTCCCCTTTGAGGGAATAGACCTTGATCTCCTTGATCTGGCTCTGATCTCCTCAGCTCTGAGAACCAGAGTAACTGGCCAAACCTGGTGGGAGAATCTAGAAGGACACTGGTCCTTCTTCAGAAGGGGCCTTCATCAGCATCAACCTTCTCCCCAGAGTTTCTCGGACATCACCCAGCCAGTAAAGCCGAAACCACACAGAAGAATCCAGAAATCACTTGCTTTTCCAGAGTACCATGGTCAGTGAATTTTAGAATGGTCCTGGTACCTAGAAGGACATTGAGTCTCCTTTCCCGAACCCCACAAGGGCAGATTCCAAAAAGGCTAAAGAGGTGATGTCTTCAAATGCTGAGCAATTCATATATTTTTTTTCCCTTTGCTTTTCCAAGACATGGTCTCTCTGTGTAACCTTGGCTGTCCTGGAACTCACTCTGCAGATCAGGCTGGCCTCAAACTCACAGACATCCTCCTGTCTCCCAAGGGCTGGAATTAAAAGTGTGTGCCACTACTGCCTGGCCCAATTCTTACATTTTGTTCTTCTGTGTTTTGGATGAGGACACTCAAGGATCCACGCTCTGCATGCCATCCCTGTGATGCTATAATAGCTGTGGGGAATACTTGGGATTTACTTTGGACTTAGAATTTTAAACACACTTAAGACTATTTTATTTCTTTATCATCTCTATTGATTTCTTAGATTGGAGCATCTGACACTCCAAGAGGGTTCCCTGTTCTATCCATTACCCATTGAGTATCTTCTTTGTTATTGAATAGCCTCAATTTGAAGATGAGCACACAGATGAGGAGGTGCTAATCCCATATGTAGGGTTTGCCCATGGACAAAGACATGGGAGCCACTCGAGATGCAGCAGCTAATGCCAGTCTTCATGGGACAAGAAGTAAGCACAGTGTCAGGGGGTACCAGGGTCATAAGGACACATGGTGCAGGGTATCATAAGCCACGCCAAGCAATTCGGAGGAAATTCTTAAAGTGTTTTAAGGGGGAAATGAAGACTCAGTTGGCTCAGCCTGCATGAAGCCCTCAATTCAGTTCCTTCCCATCACCACATAAACCTGTAGTGATAACGCATACCTATAATCTTAGTGCCTAAGAGGTAGAGACTGGAGGCTCAGGCATTCAAGGCCATTCCTTGACTGTTAAGAATTTGAGGTTAGCCTGTGATGTATGAGATTCAGTCTCAAAAAACAAAAGAAAAAAAAACAGCTAATGGGGAAATGAGCATTTGAGATTGGCATTTCACACGTTATGGCATATCTACAACAGAACCCTTGCTCCAAGGATGCAAAGTGTTTTCTACCTCAACGATGATTGCCTGTTGACCAAACATGCCCCAGTGGGGATAGTCCTTGCCCTGGCCTGGGCCCTGAAGCAAATGCTACAGACAGAGGATCCTGCCTGAACTCTGTGACTGTTACCTTTGAATACACACATGCCTTCTTGGCAAAAGGGGTGCCTGAAGATTACCCAAGATGAATGCAGAAACCAGGGAAGAAGGGACTAGACCTCCTCTTAAGCCATGGCGTTAGGCTGAATTTGACTTGACCAGTTAGACAGCAAACATGGGGAGGAGAGAAAGAGAAAAGTGACTCTCGACATTGATGAAGGGGTTTAAGGGTCAGTTTCTTATCTTGCCGCAGACCTACCTCAATCTGCAACAACAACTTGGAGGCCTTCCTCAGACCAACTGTCTGCCGAAGTCCCAGATGCCAGTCTTGCATTGCCAGAATAATCACCCCCACTAGCCTGCAGTCCACACAACTGCTGCCATGTGTCTCTTCAGAGCTGAAGCTGGAGTCGGTTCATGCCTTCTGGGGCCCAGCACTGAGTGGCCCCATCTGGAGCTTCTGGTGTAAGTTGGTTGACCAGTTAGAAAGGAACGACTCTTTTTCTTCTCTGCCTGAGCGCTGGGTTTCTGAAACCCCCTTGGGCAACAGGGCACAGCTGAGGACCCCCTCTGCGGTTGGAAGTCATTACCTTCATGTTACATTGGCCAGGAGCTACCTCTAATCCCTTTCTCAGTCCCACTCCCTCCATGATGACCACACCCTTGCCTTGTCTTCGTCCCCTTTCCCAGAACCTTCCTGAGTCTCACAGGGGGAAGCTCAAATCTTCCCTTCTATCACTTCCTTTTCTTTTGAGACGCTGGACCCTGAATGAACCTAAGGTCTAGCCAGGCTCAGTCCTGTGCCCTCAAGGCTCTGTCCAGGGAGAACTAAGACCCTACCAGAGCTCTGTAGCCCCAGGCTCCTCCAAGACTTGGAAACCACTTAGATGAGTTAATCTGGAAGCTTGGGTTTAACAGTCTTTCCTTCCCCACTCTAGGACTAACCCTGGTGTCTCTGACATTCGAAAGGGAACCAACAAGATTGCCCTTCCTTCAAGCCAGGCGAGCTGCTTCAGAAGCACACAGCACAGGACATCTGAGTGGCAGAGCTTTCAAGATCAAAGTTGTTCCTGTCTCTTGGAGAGGAGACAAGGGAGATCACATTTCAAAAGAATTCAGAGGGGAAGGAATTAATCCATTTGCTGACATGGGGCCTTTCATTCTGGTCCAGAGATGCCCTGTCTGTCCTTCCTGGTGAGGCTGATTCCCTTGACTAAAGAAAGCTTAGCTTTCTTAATTAAACCCCAGAGGGGGTTAGTCAAACCTTAAGTGGGATGAGAAAATTTATGGAAAGGGCTACACCATGCCCTCTCCTCAGCCACTGGCCCACTAGTTACAGTGATACTATGACCACTGGTTTCCTCTCCCAAGTAGGGTCGCACCTGGTTTCTCCTGTTACCTGGGGAAGACGTCAAGGTCAAATTCTGGCCCTAATATATCTCCAGTAGACAAGATTCAGCTTTGATTTCACTCAGACGATGCTATGGCCATGGTGCCTGGGAGGATACAGGGAAAATAGCAGACTTTGAAAAACCACAGGAAGGATGATACGAGGACAGGATTATGGAAGAGAAAAGTTTTCGGCAGAGGATTTGCTGGCTCTGCCATCTAAGGAGCTGTGCGACCATGGGAAGATGTCTTCACTTCTCTAAGTCAATTCTTTGTCACCTTTATAGACATACAGGTCACTCAGAGAGTATTACCATCTGTCAAACCCCTTTGTTACGTCAATTAGTCCTTTTAAGAACTTGATTGAGTTAACATTATCCCTATTTTATGCATTAAAACAAAACTCCAACCAACTAAGTTTGGGGAGAATTCCAAACTTTCCAAAGACCAGCTGGCAAGTAATGGGGACAAGATTTCACTGGGCTCCATGCGATTCCAAAGATGATGTGTATGTGGTGGACTGTACAGCAGCCCTTAAGAAAACATGTCCCCTGTTCTAAGCCCCACGCCCTGTGAACGTGCTCTTACCTAAGCAAAACAGAACTTTTATATGCTGCTATGGCTCTTGAGATGAGATTACACAGGCTCACAAGGAGGGAGTCATGCGAAGAGAGACCCAACACCTTGATTTACTCTTCTAGCCTCCAGAGTGGCAAAAAGATGACCGACTATTGTGTTGGCCACTCTGTGGGCATTTTTGTAGACACTCTTCAGATACTGCTAACACAGATGCATCGTAATGCTGGGCTTTGGCCCTAGACTTGCACATTGGAGCAACAGTGATGGAAAAAAAGATGCAATGCTAGTTAGATTCTCTCAGGCTGGATCGTACTGTTCAACTCTGTTCCTGCTTAGCACATCCAAGTGGCCTTGAGCCACCTCCCTTGGGAAGCCACACTGAAAGGACAGGGTGAGATTCCCAAAGACTAGGGATGGGGCGGGCAAGAGTGTCCCATAGCCAGAGCAGAAAGCTCCCTGCCTCCTTCTGGCAGCTGCCCTGCCATGCATTTCTGTTATGTGTGGTACCACCCAGGCTCCCCACCTGCTCCCATCCCAGGCCAACTGGGCCAGGAGAATTGGTATGAAGAACCTTTGGTGAAAGTCCCAGGCTTCTATATATGGAGCTGGCCACTTGCCCTGTCTGGGCTGGCCTTAAGTCAACCTTTTGTAAATTGAACACAGTCTGCTTTAAGGGGCCTTGAAAAGAACTGTGGAATGATATGGGTGATGGTAAGGCATGCTCTCTGCTCCTGCTCATGTCTAATCAGTTGCACCCTTGAACGTCTTTTGGAGGGACAGACAAACGGATGCTGTTGGGTTCCTGATCAACAACTCCTCAGTAATTCCTGTTAGGCTCCTGCATATATCTCTCTGGGAGGGATTTGGCATATGTGACATTCTTTCCAAAGCCTTCTGGATATGGTGGAATAGTACAAGAGCTGGACCTTGTCCAACACCAAGAGAAAAATAATTGAGAAACTTGGAGGCTAGATAGGAAGCAAGTGTGGGATGGCTGTGGGACTAACAGTAGGGGAAAGGACAGAGGCATGGGAGATCTACTGGGTGGCTCCCAAAAAGAGGATCATGGGACTGTAGCCATGGCAACCACAGTGGTGGTCCTAATGTCAAATATAGACAGTCTATGCATCCATCTGGGTCCCCTACGATATGTGTGTGAGAGATTCTCTTTTGGGAAGAAGCCAGTTTCATTCTGGATAGACGATGAGTTCAGGGAACTCAAGACCAGGACCCACAGCAGCAGCCTGGCGCCGTTCTGGGTCCTGGGATTTGAATATAATAACTATTGTAGACACCAAAGGCTCTGTATGACCAGGGCAGCTCTCTCTCTCTCTCTCTCTCTCTCTCTCTCTCTCTCTCTCTCTCTCTCTCTCTCTCTCTCTCTCTCTCTCATTTATTTTTTGCACTGGTTGTGAGCCAAGAGGAGCAGAGAGCTGTCATAGACTCCCAAGAGACACTCACATAACCAGGGCAGGATTCAGGGCTGGAGGGCAGGGTTAGCAACAGTTTCTGATAATTTTAGCCTCATGGGGAGGAGGCCATTGTCTTGGTTTAAATGAGTCTACCCCAGGGAGGCTGTCTTCAGGGACAGGAAGGCCAGCAGAGGTGGGGGACTTGGGACAACAATCTCTGGACCTCTCTTCTCTGCCAGGAAGAAGCAGCCCCAGGAACAAACAACAAGAAGACAATCCAACTAAGTCCCCAAGGAAGCCCAGAGCACCACTTTCTGATGGAGAAGGGGCAGGGAACAGATCACGGGAACGGAAGTGTTGGGAACATGGGCTGAGTTAGGAACATAGGTCCATCTGGAATTAGTTGTTAGCCCATCCACTTGAGGACTTTCCACAGGACAAACAAATGTTCCCCATTCGGGACTAGGGTCAAAGGCCCTTAGGACATAGAGCATCTTCTGTTTCCCTGCTGCTTTACCAGCTCCACTGTGTGACCTTGGATGGGCCTGAGGTGCCAACTCCTAGACAGTACTTTCCTGGGGGTGCTAGAACGCTAGGAGATTTGAGAGAGCTGGAGGGATGTTCCCAGCAGCCCTTGGAACCTGGTAACAAGGGTATCATCCCAGGGCACTGGTATATTTAAATAAAGACATTCTGACATAGTAGGCTTGTCTGTTCTCAACGATTCCGTATATATCTTAGCTCTAAGGCCTCTGCTTTGTCTATTTAGCCCCTGATTGTCAAGTCAAGGTTATCATGAGACACCAGACACTGTGTCACCTAAAAATCTATACATGAGATCTTTTTGACTATCCTAATATTCAGCTGAGATCATGCCCAGGCAGGATTCTGGGACAAGATCCAGAATTGGAGTTTGTGTCCAGCCAGCCTGGCTCCAACATCTATTCTCTTCCCTTGGGGTGACCTTATGGGACACTCTTAGGGGATGACCCTCATTACCAGGGGCTTTCCCTCAGTCTTTGAGCCTCCACCTGGACGGTTAGGATATTGTTAAAACAAAGCCCGGAGGTTTTAAGTGGATCTATGTCCTGATAAGGCAGCACAATTCGTCTGATGGAGGCTGGTGTTCTGAACCAGAGCTATCCAAGGTCACCATTTGCTGGGTGACCTCTGCCAGTCACTTGACCTACTTGAGGTTTGTTTTTCTCATTTGTTAAAAATAATAGTGTTCATTTCTAAGGTTGCCAGGAGAATCACATGAGATATGTTTGGAAAGCTATTGGAGCAATTCCTGGTCCTGCCAGATAAACTTTCTAAAAAATATAGCTCTCATTCTAATATTCTTTTTTTTTTTTTTTTGGTTTTTTTCGAGACAGGGTTTCTCTGTGTACCCCTGGCTGTCCTGGAACTCACTTTGTAGACCAGGCTGGCCTCAAACTCAGAAATCCTCCTTCCTCTGCCTCCCAACTGCTGGGATTAAAGGCGTGCGCCACCACTGCCCGGCTCATTCTAATATTCTAATATCTTTTGCTCATTTGTTCCTGGAGACAAGTGTAGTTTACTGGCATGCTTGGGTACACAGGCATATTCATCCACACCTCTGAACCCTGTCCACATGCTGTGGGTGATTCAGTCTGTCTGCTGAAAGAGAACAAGTCCTTCATGCCGTTACTTAAAGTACAAATGCATTCTGCTGAAAGTCAAATCCAGGTTGAAGAAGGGTAGGGCTCTTTCAGGATTATATATATATCCAGCTAGAGACAGGGAGAGTGTGAGGTCTGAAATAGAGGCCTGTCCTGGAATTTTATAAAAAGGTTCTGGGTTCTGTTCCTAGTACTACGTAAACTGAGCATGATGGCACATGTTTGCAATCTCAGCACTGAAGAGGTAGTAAGTAGCATGAGGATTCGAAGTTCAAAGTCATCCCAGGCTATAGAGTGATATTAAAGGTCAATTAGGAATGCATGAAACCAAGACCCTGATTTTTGTTCTTGTTGTTTGGGGTTTTTTTGTTTTTTGTTTCCTGTTTATTTTTTGTTTGTTTTTAAAATATCCAGAACAATGAAACCATGGACATCTTTCCAATCTGACTCTACTCAGCAAAACCTTCTCGCAGAAGGTTAGACTGGGCTCATTGGATCCAGGAGAGGGACTGCAGGAACACGAAGACAGAAAGCCTATCACGATGCTGGCAGTCCTAGACACCTCAGGTCTGTGTGAGGGGCTTTGTGACAGATGTTTTAGACTGCTAGGTTTGGTCTGATAGGGTGGGATCCATCCCTAGACCTAAAACATGGTTGCTGGACAGCCCTCACATTCATAAGGAGACTTCAGGGACATACTGCTTTTTCCAGGACTGGGATCAAATTACACTCTGACCTCAAGCTTGGCCTCAGAGCAGCCTCATAGGTTTTAGGAATTGGCTCATGTGGCCCTCTATACTTCACAGACTTTGTAAAATATCAATATCGCATTGAAACTATCACCTCAATAGTAGTGTATACTCACTGAAATGACAGCATTTGGTCATACATCAGACTCCACAGTAAGAGAAGATTTCTTAGTAGAGTGAATTCAAGCCTCTCCTTGTTTCCCATGAATTGGTTTCTTTTTCATCATATCATAGCCTAGCATGAACACCACACTGGTCCCTTCCCAGTCTCTGGAACAGTGATTTTTAAGCTGTGAGCTGTGACCCCTTTACAGGTCTAACGACCCTTTCACGGGGATTGCATATCAGATATCCTGCATATCAAATATTTACATTACAATTCATAACAGTAGCAAAAATTGCAGTTATGAAGTAGCAACAAAAATAATTTTATGGTTGGGGGTCACCACGGCAGGAGGAACTTATTTAAGGGTCACCGCATCAGGAGGGCTGCAGACCACAGCTATAGAGTAATAAGACTCAACAGACTTTAGATTATGCCACCAAAGATACTGTTCACAAGTTTCTCAGTGATTGACAGTTCCTTATCAACCAATCCACTTTCCAGCTAAGGCAACAGGAAGTTCAGTGAGTCACACAAAGACACTTTGCTGGGAAATGGTAGTACTTGGATTTAAACCCATCCTTGGACTTCCAGTGAGTGCTTGCCATGCTGGGTGGAGGTACTGGGGGGAGGGTCGTGGATAGCTTCCTCCCAGTGACCATGCACTCTGGTGCCATTGTTATCAACCCCACCATACCCTCAGGGAAACTGAGGCTGGGGCAGGGGCTTCATATCCACCCATAGCCACACAGCTAAGCAGAGTCAGTGAGAGCCAATGTTTTTAATCATTTTACACGAGGCTTCCCAGAAGACACTGGCCTTTCTCTGTTGCCCACTAGTCTCATGTCACCATGGGCTGCACCGCTATCTCCTTCACATAGCTTCCTGGAAAGGCCGTGAAGATTTCTCTTTCTTCCAAGGTCCTGAGCGCAGAACTGTTAGAAAGCAGAACAGCATCCTGGAAAGACGAGTGCCTGTCTTGTCCTTAGAGAGCAGGCTCCTGGATCCACATCCTTAAGTCAAGTGAAGAGGCGCCTCCAGGGAAAACATGGCTGACATACAGCAACCCTAGCCTCACCTGGGGACAATGTGGCCTGAGCAGCTTGAGCTAAGGCTTCTCCAAGGTCACATTGCAGCCTGAATCCACAGGACTAGTATTACCAATCCTCTGGTAAAGTTCCTGAGGTAAAGGTGAGACAGGAAGCACTCAGGGCCCTGCCCCGAGGCTGCTAACACTTCCGCGGGTCTTGTTTCTTCTACTCTGACTCCAAGAAACACCCAGGTTTGATGGCGTTCTCTCAAGTTATGTTCCAACAAATTAGGCATTGTTACACCAGGGGTTCTGCAGTCAAATGAGCGTGAGAGACACTGTCTGCTGTGATCAACCCCTAGAGAACCACACCACGTGTCAGTATTTGCTGGGAGAAGCTTCATTCTAAAGGCCCATGTTTAGTTTTGCTTCACCCAGTATCACCCATATTTGCCCACCCATAGAATGGCCTAGAAAGTTTTCTGTAGAGTAGAGGGCATGTACAGAAAAATCTGTTCTGTGCCCTCCACACTGCAGCCAAGATCTGAGGCAAACCACTGTGGTCACCTAGGGTCCCACACCTTCTTGCTACCTCTGCCTGCCTCCCACAATGTGGTTTGCAAAGCTCCAAGCAGACAGCAGGCTCTGAATTAGTCTACTCCCTGGGCAGCTTCTGCTAGCCGTTTTTCTTTGTTCTGAACTCCACAAACAGGGGAAGGAGCAGCTGTGCTTAGGAGAAGCAGTGGCCTGGTGGAAGCCTGGGGGGGTGGGGAGGTCCCACCTACCAACAGAATCAGGAGTGTGAGCAGGGACATTAGGAACCAGGAATCTGAGAAGGCTTCTTGGAGGAGGTGGCTGGGGAGCTAGGTCTTGATGACTTAATGGAATTGGATGGGGTCAGGGCTGGCTGCAGATAGCCTGGTCTGGTAGCCCAAGGAGTGTGTATGTACGTATGGGAAAGGTAGAGAGGGCACTGAGTTTCTTCTGTGACTGCAGACTCTAAGGCCTTAACTAGTCCACTGGGGAGAGCAAAGGCCTTCCAGCTACGCAGCTCGGCCTCCAGGGAGCAAAGAGAGATGAGACACATCTTGTCTGCTCTCAGATTACCTAGGGCCATCACTTTGGATCTTACACATCCCAAATAGCTTAGTGCAATATTCCTAACAACCATGTTGCCTTTTATACTTGAAGAGGGTCTGGGGGGACACTCTTTTGTGTGTCCCCTTACACACCAGGAACAGCTTAGCACCTGCACACTGAAGCTATGTCCTTGACTGACATAGCTCTGGTGAAAAGAAAAAGTGACATATGAGGCTCTGAGTATGGAAATTTTTCATTCTCCATTTCCTCCCTCGTTTTTGTTTTTACAATCAACAAACACTTACCAAGCACTTGTCTGTTCCAGGCGCTATGCTAGATGCTGGGAACCCAGAATGTCTTATCTCTCAGAGAATATTACAAGGGTGAGACTTAGAAAGGCATCACTCTTGCCATTTGCCTGACGAAGCTTCCAGATGTTGTGAATAAGAGGCCTGTTAGGGGCGGTTGCTGCATCATGGTTGCTTGTGGCTTTCCAGTGTTCTCATTGAGGAGTGGTAAAGCACCATGGAACCCCTGGGAGAGGTCCCTAGAACAGTCCCATGTTGGGGTACCTCTTCGGGGAAGAGAATGCATGTACAGGTACAATAGGCTTCCAGGCAGAGGAAGAGCTCTCCAGAGGCTCTATGGTAGCAAACACCAGATTCTGCAGCTGCCCCAGGAAACTGCAAGGCACAGTTGGAACTGAACCAGGTTCAGACCATAAAATACCGACTCAGTCGTGTTGGAGGGTCTGAACTGTACTTGAGGGCTCTCGGAAGAAAGGAACTTAATGCAGTTTGTGTCTCTAGGAAGCACTCTGGTTTATCTGGGAGCGGGTGGGGGAAATGGGTAGCCTCATGTAGCCCAGGCTGGCTCCAAACTTTGCTTTTGGTTTTTCAAGACAGGGTTTCTCTGTGTAGCCCTTCCTGTTCTGGAACTTGCTCTGTAGACCAGGCTAGCCTTGAACTCACAGAGGTCCTCCTGCCTCTCACTCCCAAGTGCTGGGATTAAAGGTGTGCACCACCCTGGCACAGAGCCTTCAAAATTAATATGTAGCCAGGATGCTCTGAACTTCTGATTCTCCTGCTTCCACAATGCAGGCATTTGGATTACAGGCCTGTGCTTCCACACCTGGTTTTATACCATGCTGGGGAGTAAACTCAGAGCTTTGTGAGCAAACCTTCTGATCCACATCCTGGCCCCAGGAAGCTCTTTTGCCTTGCAGCTAGAGTATGGAGGCTGGCAAGCCAGGCATTGGCACAGTAGCCAGAGTACCTGGCTGGAGCTCCAGCACGGCTGGGGACCATTTGCCTTCATGAGGTAGGGACGATCACTGATGTGGATCAAGGCTGTGGGTTCATGCCCAGAACAATTTCTCAACAGAATTGCTTCTTATGTGCTGGGCGAGGGGCCTTCATGGAGATCTTTCCATTCTGCTCATGTGTTATATTGCTTTGTGTTCTGTTCTGGGGAGAGAGAGAGAGAGAGAAATTCATCCTCCCAGGGTACAGGGTACATGACAGCTGAAGGGATTTGTTCCTTTTATTTCTGAGTCATGGTGACAAGGAGGGATGGATGGCCTCTTCTCTGAAGGACCAGGGAGAAGCAGGCACCCTTAGGATGTACTCCAGGCAATCCCAGCCTTTGGAGTGGCCTTCTGAGAGCCCCGAATGCTGGAGCCCAGGTCCTGCCTATTCTTCTAATTAACCCAAGAGTCTTCTTGCTGGGGGAGACAGCCTCTATCTTCCTTCCCTCTCTAGAATAAAGGGAACACTCCTAAAAGGTAGAATTGCTGACCCTTGGCTGGACAACAAGCCCTAGATACATAACCTACAGCATGTCAGGCCTTCAGAGACCTGGAGTGGAGCTTTTGCCTGGCTCAGTAGCCTGGTATCTACTCATTTGAGGCTGGGCTTAGTACTTTGTCTTTCTGGTTTTAGTTTTCTCAGTTGCAAAGAGAGTCTGCCCTTTTAAACAAGGTCCCAGAGGAAAGCCCAAAGCAGCTCTTCCAGCTCACTCACTCTGAGGAAAATGAGCAAAGAACTTCTCAACTGGGACTTGGGCCGGGGCCCAAGCGTAGAGGGGCCCTGGACGATGAGGGGGGTTGCTAGTAGGCTGGGCTCTAGGCTTTATGTCACCTATAGAACGGCAGGAGACAGCCACTCTTGGGCTTTGGTGGATTCATAATCTCAGAGTGGACCCCTGGGACCCAGGAGGCAGTAACAAGTCCAACAGCAGTGGTTCTCAACCTGTGGGCCCCCCTTTTGGGGATTGCATATCAAATATCCTGCATATCAGAGATTTACATTACAACTCATAACAGTAGCCAATTTGCAGCAATGAAGTAGCGATAAAAATAATTTTATGGTTGGGGGTCATCACAACATGAGGAACTGTATTAAAGGGTCGCAGCATTAGGAAGACTGAGAACCACTGCTCTAGTGGGAAGGACTGTCCATCATTGGGTGGACATCTTCAGGTCTGCCTCTCCATTTCTCTGCATTTTGACTTCCTCGTTTGTAAGATGGGGATGCTAGCGCTGGCCCCATGGGCTGAAGCAAGGAAGAAATAAATGTGAGGACTGAGGGCTTTGTTTATGTTGCTCATCACTATATCCCAGGTGCTTAGCTGGTACTTAGCTGGCCTCCGATAAATGTTTGTTGAACAAATCATGCTACTGAAGTGCACAGTGGAGTGGCAGGCACAGAATCCAAAGCAGGCCCCAGCACTATGCCTGGAGCTGTGTGCCCATGGTCCCCAGCGTCATCGCTACAGCCTGGGATATTCCACACACTCAAGGAGATGGGGCTACCACCCAGCCCTGGCCCAGCTTCATAGAGAGGGACATCCCTTCTGTGTGAGCATGTCCTGCTCTCTGAAGCTACCTTGTCAGGAACTGCCATTGTCTGCCCTGTCAGACATTGAGACGCTCTGGGAAAGGAAGTAGGATTTCTAGGCGCCTAAGAGGTCGCCTACCTCTGCCCTGCTGTGCTTTGTATTGTCTTTCTAGCTCAGGGTTGGGCTTGGTGCTAGGCCCCATCTTCCCTCAGCGCCCCTGCCTGGCCTCACTCCCTTTCCTTTTCCCCCTCTGGCTGGACACCAGAGTCTCCTTCACTGGCTCCGTTTCTCCATTTTCCTTTCACACCCACGCCATCCATCTCCCATAAGCCCCAGTGGCTGATTTAAGAATGCAGAAGCCCACTCCTGACTCTGCCTGGCCACTCTGTGGTGTGAGAGCAATGGTCAGATTTCTACCACTCACTCCACACTGGCTGCTTCAGAAATAGCTCCAAGCCCACTGCTAACGACGGCCATCTGCGGCATGTGTTCGCCGAGCGCTTCCCACGGGTGAGGTCAGACAGTGATCAACTGTGAGTTGCTGCTGGAAGCACAGAGCTCAAGCTAGGACTCTTGTTCCTGGGTTACTGTTGCAATTGGGCAACAAGCCACCCCTGAGAAACTGAGTCCTCTACCTAAGTCTGAATGAAGCCTGTCCTGGCCTGAGGAAGGATCTAGTGTAGAGGTTACTTGCAGAGCAAGGACATGAGAAGGACAGGGCCTGCAAAGTAACTGGAGAGGGCTGTGTGAGGAACACAACACTCATCAAGTACCTATTGTATGGAGGGTAGGAAGCAGGCTGGCTGCATTCATTCCTGTTGTCCCCTGGTTGGTGAGATGAGCATGGTGGTTTATCTTAATTTGACTGAGAAATACTGTTGCTGTGATAACACGTGATGACCAAAGACAACACAGGAAGAAAGGGTTTATTCCATCTCACACTCCCAGAGAACAGCTCAACGCTAAGGGAAACCAGGATAGGCATTTGAGGCAGGGATAGAAGCAGAGACAGCCGACAACACTGTTTTCTGGATTGTTCCTCCTGGCTCACTCAGCCTTGCTTATACAACCCAGGCTCACCTGCCTAGGGATAGCGCCTCCCACAGTGGGCTGGGTCCTCTTACATCAATGAAATTAAGGAAGTGCTTCACAGACATGGCCATAAGCCAATCTGATCTGGACAATTTTCCAAATGAGATTCCCTCTCCCGGTGATTGATACTGATTGATTGTACATACCTGTGAGAGTGTAGGTACATTCACGTCATAGTACTCGTGGAGGTTAGAGGATAACTTCCGGAGAGTCAGTTCTCCCCTTCCACATTGTTTTGAGGCAGGGTCTCTTGTTTTAGCCCTGTGTTGCGCATGCTTGTAGGCTGTATACATGAGCCTCTCACCACAGGATTACAGAAGTGTATCACCACATCCGGCTTTTTACATAGGTTCAAGGAACTGAACTCAGACCGTCAGGCAGGTGATGGCGAGCCCTTTCACCCACTGAACCATCTCCCTGGCCCCAGCTACCTCTGATTTTGAAAATGAAGGTTGAATGTAACAGAAAGGGTAGGACACTTGCTCCAGGTTATACAGTAAATACAGCAGGTCTTGTGTTTGATCCCGAAGCTAGTGCCCCAAACCGCCACGTCACCTCTCTCGGGACAAAACTCTAGGACAGGAGGGAAAAGTTGTGGCACCAAAGTAGAAGAAGGACTGTGGTACTTGGCTCCTCCGTCTGAGGCAGGAAAGGCAGCAAGCAGCTCAAGGCTAGTTTGACCTTCTTACCCTGTGTTCCCATTGGCCCTCACAGGGCTGCTAAGGCGCAGGCAGCCAGGCCTCCGTGAGCAGTGTGGAATGGACAACGGGATCTGGCCTGACAGGGCGGAACCACTCCTAGTGGAGCCCAACAGCGCCAGCTGCAGACCCCAGGGTGCAGAAGGTCCTTGAAGGGTGCGAAGGAAGCTCCACAGCAGGTCAGGTTATAAGTGCATTCTCTGCCTCAAGACTGAACAAGAACAGGCCTGGGTCCCCTCATACTTAACCAGCCTAAATTGCTTGGGAGGGGGGAGGGGGAAGACAGGCACAGAAGGGCTAATAGGCTGGCTGGAGGAGGCCTGATCTACAACCAGACATAGGCAGTGGGGTGGGGGAGGGGTAGACAACAGGAAGAAGGCTGGCCAGACATTTGGAGCCAGGGTTTGGGGGCCTGGTGGCATCTGTGACGAGACGCAAGCATGTCCAGTTGGACTGCCTAAGTGTCTGGACAGGTGGCGGGAGTCCAGTGACAGGACTCTGGCAATGGACAGTTGGACTCTACATGGCCCAAATCCGTGGCATGGAAGACCTTGCAGATGGTAATCCAAAGGCTACTGTTGTGGGGCAGGAAGTCAGACACACCAATGCCTCGTGCATAGCATGAGATCTTGGCTCACATACCTGTCAGGAAGGCTGTTATCCATTCAGTTTGTCTGTTGGGGCCAGTCTGCTGAGGAAGGTAACTCAATGCCAGGACCATGGCAATACCATGCAGTTGCTACAGACCAGGGCTAAGGCTGATAAGGGGAGTGCCTCTGCTTGGAGCAGCTGCCCCAAAGTCTACTGGCTCCAGGAAGAGAAGGGCCAAGGCTGGGACTTTGGACCTGGGCCAGGGAGCTATCTGTTAGTGGCTTTGTTGAAAGAGGAGTCTCTGCCTTTGTAAGAAGGTCTAAGCAGAGGGTTGGAGGAATGGCTCGGTTAGAGAAGTGATGTCTTGCAGGCATGAGAGCCTGGGTTTGATCCTCAAAATTCATGTAAATAACCCAGGTCTAGTGACCAGGGCGAGCCAGAGCTGAGAAGTGCAGTGGTTAGATTTCTGGGACTCATCGGTCAGCCACCATAGCCGTCTTAGAGAAAGAGCTCTAGGCCAGTGAGAACCTGCTTCAAAATCAAACCAGCAACTTCACTAAAACAAAAAAGCTAACCAAACAAACAAAGCCTCCAAACAAAACAGAAAAGGAACAGACTCTAGGTAGTTGGCATCTGAAGACTGACGAGCAAAGCTTGTCTTTTAGCCTCCACTTCACACACACACACACACACACACAGAGAGAGAGAGAGAGAGAGAGAGAGAGAGAGAGTTTCTAGAGAAACGGACCAGATGAAGCCTCTACAGTTGTTTACTTTAGAAACACATTCTGCTATGGATGGAAGATGAGTGCCCAGCAGGGACTCCCACTGACGTTAGTTGAGCAATGTGAGATCCTGGACTGATTTGGCTACACACGCGCCCTTTCTCTTGGTCCTCTTAAAGGGACCTGGGAGGTGGGGAAGGGAGAGTCATTGCTTAATGAGCACAGTTTCTTTGGGGATGATGAAACCACTTTGAAAATAGTGCTGTTGGTTGCAAAACATTGTGGGTGCAGTAGCAATGCTGCTGAATTACTAACAACTGGCCGAAATAGCAAAGATATGCTCTTTTAACTCCCCCCTTTCAGTGTCTGTGTATGTACATTGTGTGCTATACACATAATGTATTTTATACCGTAACAGGGAGACTGGGTTTGTAGCCAGTTACCCAGCATGCATGAAGAAGCCTTGGGTTCGAGTCCTAGCTCCCTACAAACAGGGCATAATGTCCTATGCCTGTGTTTCCACACTTAAGATGTAGAGTCGTGAGGATCAGAAGTTCAGAGTCACCATGGCTACATTAATAGTCTGAGACCAGATTGGGCTACAAGAGATTCTGAAAAGGGGCGGGGAGGGAGCAGGGAGAGAGAATGGGAATTGCCAAGGTCAGGAGAAACAGGGAAGGACTGGGAATGGGACAGAACATGATAACTAAGTACAAAGTGGAAAGGGAACTTGGAGCCTGAACAGAGGAAGGGCCATTTAATGTGCGTTCCAGATGAGCTAATGGAGTGAGTGCGCAGTCTGCAGCCGCGTCTGCAGTGCTGCTCCAGAGTTATCCAGCTCTGGGAAATGTGCCTGCTTAGTAAGATGTTTGCATTAGCGTAAGGTGGGTGAAGGATACTGGGAACCCCTCTCTGTTCTCTCCAACTTTTGTGCAATCAAAGACAAAGGGGCGCTTGGATTGTCAAGGACTGCTGAGGATGGATGGCCTTAGCATGCGTATGTCTGCTCTGCCTGCGGCTGGCTTTCCATCCCTGGGTGAGATCTGCCCTTAACTTTGTGGAGCTGGTCCCTGCTGGAAACACAAAGGTTTTCAGAGGTGGGTGTTGGAGTGTAGGTTGGGGATAGGAAAGGATTGCTGAGCAGTGCTAATGGTCACCCCGTGGGCTCTGTGCTGGTCTGAGTTTCTCCCCTCTGGTCTACAGGGTCTCTGTTCTCCAGAGGAGGGTCCCAGTCATCCTTGTGAAAATGAAGTATACCAAGAGACCAAAATTGTGGATCTGACTGAGCCTCTCGCACAGCCACATACTGGACACACAGGATTTGGTAGCCCTGACCTGATGCTACCTGATCCACCTGGAGCCACATGCCTGGTCTTTGCTGCTGACAAAAAATGATTCCAAGTGCCTCAAAACATTCTCCAGTCTCACCACTGGGTGACTGGGGCTTTGACAGTGGCCTCCATCTGTATCGGTAAATTAGTTAAACCACTTCGGCTCCTGGCAGGTCATGTGTGCTGCACCTACCCAAGAGCTCTCTGGATTTGAGAATGAAAGACACACACACACACACACACACCCCAGCTAATTTAAACATGTCTTGACTAGCTCAATGGTTGGGCACTTCTAAACCTCTATGCAGCTAGCACATACTTCCCTCCAGTATTCCTAGCTTAATGCCTTCTAAATCTATATTTTATCTTTGCTGCCCTCTTACCATCTTACCATCTGGGCAATCCCCCAATAGAGCCACATTCCCTTTCCACCTACACTGCTGGATGGTTTCTCTCCTACCTCCTGAGTGACAGGATGGTGATTTTCCTGGTCTCTCTCTCTCTCTCTCTCTCTCTCTCTCTCTCTCTCTCTCTCTCTCTCTCTCTCTCTCTCTCTTCCTTTCCCATGCAATATAAAATTCCAGTCCTGTTTCCCTGCCCAGCCATTGGCTGTACAGCAATTCTTTATTATTAATTGAAGTCAACTGGGGGCAGGGACCCTCAGGTCTGGAAGTGTGGCTTTTGGGAGCTGAAATAAGACAAAGCATTAGAGCATTAGGAGCAGTTCCCAACATCCATCCACCTGGGGGGTCAGTGGCATGGCTGCTTCTCGGTCACACCCTTCATACTTACCAGCTTCTCCAGCTGCACTGGCCCCAGCAAGCCAGTCTTACTCTGGGCCTTTGAACATGCACTTTGGGTTTCCCCTTTATATGGTTTTGACTTTTCTCCTCAATATTTAAGTCAGTTTTTCACAGTAGTGGCCAAACGCTATCCTCTAGCGTCCTCTTGTCAACTCATTACTATTCTTGCCCCACCCCACAACAGTTCTTCTTTTTAGCTGCAGAGTCCAGCTCAGGGCCTGGCACAAAGGAGACCTTGTAAAGGAGTGACAGAAGTTGCTGTGTGTCTTAGTTAAGGTTTTCCTGCTGTAAACAGACACTATGACCAAAGAAACTCTTATAAGGACAACATTTAATTGGGACTAACTAACCGATTCAGAGGTTCAGTCCATTATTAACAAGACAGGAGCACGGCAGCATCCAGGCAGGCATGGTGCAGGAGGAGCTGAGAGTCCTACATCTTGTTCCAAAGGCAAACAGGAGAAGACTGGCTTCCAGGAAGCTAGAATGAGGGTCTTAAAGCCCATGCCCATAATGACACACTTCTTCCAACAAGGCCTATTCCCTGGACCAACCATATCAAACCACCACACTGTGGTTCTGGAGTTCTGTTGGATGATGCTCCCAGTATTGGGTCTGGTCTGACCACAAAGCAACAGCAGTGTCCTGTCCTTTTAGCTGTGCACTAGCTATGTCTACACCTTACCCAAACAGGGCCTGACAGCGCCTCTGTGGAGCAGGAAGCAACCACACCCTGGGCCCATGGCTTTATACAATACAGCCCACTAACTCTTGACCTGGGTCTACAGAGGAGAGGGAGAGTCTACCCCAGTTCAAGGCTTCCCTGGGTGTGGCCTCAGACACCTCCAAAACACAGTGACCAGGTTGGCAATGTGGCCAGTGTGCCCTCGTCAGCCCATGTTAGGGAGGTGGAGAGTAAAGGTAGCCATTAGTAATAGGCTGATCAGGTGGATTCAAACAGGACCCATGGCTGTCCCTTAGCATAGCACCTCTCCTTGTTTCTCAGCCATCTGGACTTCCATTTCTGATGTGGATCTACCTAGAGACTCTTTCACCAACAGTGAAAACCTGGGCACAGAGAGATGAAGGTCTGAGATGTGCTTTCTCAGCTCAAACTGACCTCAGTTCTTTAGGCCTCAGTTCTGAGGCCTCTGTGGAAACCACAGGAAGGAGGAAAAGGGGAAGGAAGAATTTAGTGAGTATTACTGCATGGCAGGCTGACAGACAGTTGGTTCCTGAGCCTCCTCCTAACATTTTGTTGTTTTAAAACAGGGTTTCATTTTGTAGTCTCATGTCTTTAAACTCCTGATCCTCCTGCCTCAGCCTCCTGAGTGTTGGAATCACATGCCGGGATCCTTGAGTATCTATCTGCAAATCTCACTAGCAGCCACTAAATGTGCTCAGCCACCCCCTCCCTGACACATCAAGAGATTGGTCTGAGAACTGGTAAGAGATAAACTGCCCAAATGTGTCAGGACTCGGGGGCGTCAAACTCATGTGCTTGGACCCCAGATTCTGCCTTCATTTCTCTTTGTTGGGATGTATGAGGAATGTGATGAATCTAACCCTCTAGGCTGGGGTCACTACCCATACTGAGGGACATTTCTGAGCTTTCAAAAAGATCAGGTGTCAGGCGCAAGGGTACAGTTGATGGTGTCATTCCCAATGGGGGAGGCTTATGTGGTTAGGATGCTGGCATTCTTATGGACTGAGGCAGGGCTTGACACAGGAAAAGGCAATGCAGTACATCATGCTTGGAACTGTAGGAACACAGCTGGATGGTACAGAGTCACTCTCTTCCCAGGACTTCTGCGCTCTATGATGTGGGTCCTTTGCTTGCTATATAGTCCTTGGAGATATCATGCGCATCCTGGAAGTGCCCCAAAGACAACTCTTCTCTCCCTCACTGTATCTTTCCATCCTGTCAGGTGCTCTGATGATCCTTTACACCACCACCCCTCCAAGACTCTCTCTATGCATGACCTTCCATGCTACATCATTTCTTACCCTTAGGCAGCAGCACCTTATAGCTTTAGGAGCTAGTTCCTCCAGTTAGATGGGTGGCTGCTCTTTGAGAGAGAACTTCCTGGTCTTCATGTTCTCTAGCGCCCACCAAGGTGGCATGTGTGAGCTCTGAGCTCGAGACAGACTAAAAAGCAGGACTGAGGCGATGCTTTTGTGAGAGTCCTGAGCATGCACAAATGAGACTCGTGTAGGAAGTCCCAGCTAGAGTCCAGGCAGCAGGGGACACCCCTGATTTCCCTGAACTAGGTCTGTGAAAGGTACATCTTGTACACAGTCTAGGCCTAGTGCACTGTGAGCCTCTGGGTACAGCCTCTATTCTGAGCTGAATTCTCCCAGGCCAGAAAGGAGGGTACACCTGGAACACCCTGTGACTGCAAGCTGTGGGTGCTGGGTTTTGCAAAAATGACCAGTGTGTCTCTAGTAGAACACAGAGTGACTGAAGAAAGCCTGACTCCCCCACTGACCTCAGAAATCCCAGGGACCAGCTGGCTTGCCCTTGGAAAGGGCTTTCTGGCAGGAAGCACTGGGGAGGAGAATGCAGTGTTTCAACTAAAGCAATCTCTTGGTGGCTGCCAGGGGAAGCAAGTAGGGTCTTCCCAAGCTGGGTACAACCCTCAGGGTCTCTGGCTAGTGTAGAGCATGGAATCATGGGTCTTCTCCTGCAAGAGGGCCCCTTCTTGCTCCTGAGTCCTCCCTGGAGTGCTGATCTATATCCACACTCCCTTTCCATCTCAAATAATGTTATCTGCCTTCCTCTGATGATGATTCAGCCCCAACCCATAATTCCCTGTCTTAGGTCTCAGAGAGACATGCGCTGCTTCTGTTGCTTCTCCATTAGGCACGGGTTCAGGGTGAGGAGTACTTAGAGACTCAAAGATTGACAGTGTTTGTGCTGAGGGGGGCTTATGGTGCAGAGCCAGGTGTAGTCACATGTATGGCCTGGAATGTGGGACAAAGGGCTTAGTATAGATGCAAAGGGCTATATGTCGGGAAAGACAGGTCTGGCAGGCTTCCTAGAAGAAAAGGCATCTGACATTTGAAGGAGAGTTAAGACAACCATGCCTGGGATTGTTAAGTAAAGAAGAAAGAAGGTCTGGAGTTGTTGTTCAATAGCACTTACCCAGCATGAGTTAGGCTCCAAGGTTAAAGGTTAGGGAATAGAAAGGAAGAGCCAAGCTAGGTAATATCCTTGCAGGAAAAAACTGGCTACAGAGATGGGTGGATAAATCCAAGACTGGGTTAAGAAGGACCTAATTCCTTGGAAGGTAATGTGGTCTTGTGCAATGATGTGTGTGAAAGTGTCCAGCCCCATGTGGTGCTCAAGTCATGATCACTTGTGACTGAGTCTAGCAACAAATGGGCATATAGTTCTAGAGAGCCTAATTTCATTGTTTTGCTGAGAATCTGTGAAGAAGGGAACTTCTGCATCTGGCATAAGCTTGAAAGCACCACCCTGGGAAGAGAAGGACACCATCACACATCTTCTCCAGTGGACACCCAGGCCCGCCTTATGCACCGCATGGAGGAGACTACTAACAGAGGTCTGGGGAACTCCCCAGAAAAACCTTGTCCATAGTGAAGGCTGTGCCAAGAGTTGTGCTCCTCGGGGCCCTCCCAATATCTCCTCTAAGCTTCCTGACAAGGATTCCTTCCAGACCTCACCAAAGGCCACATGAAGCCCACATGGACACCAGAAGGAAAGACTTACATTAGTTACACACACATCTGTTTACTCTTTGCTCAGAGTTAATTGCTTAAGCAAGGCCTCCTGCTGCAAGCAAGAGACATCAAAGTGTCCTGGGATGCTCGCTCCTACATGTGCCGTCCTTTTGCTGTCCCTGGTAACTAGGCCAGCTAAGACTTGGCTTCAGTTTACAAGTAGCTTCCAAGCAGAAGAACATACGGAGATACCTTAGTCTGCTGTCTATTGCTGTGATAAACATCAAGACCAAAAGCAACTTGGGGAGAAAAGGCTTCCATGATGCTTCTAACCCATCATGAAAGAAGTCAGGGCAGAAACTCAAGGCAAGAACTGTAGCAGAGACCACAAAGGAATGATGCTTATTTACTTGCTCCCTGTAGCTTACTCAATTTGTTTTTGTATACGACCCAGGATCACCTGCCCAGAGTTGGCACCATCCTGTGGTTGGGTCTTTCTACATCAATCATTAATTTAAGAAATGCTCCCACAGACGTGTGTACAGTCTAATGTCATGGAGGCATTTCTCAATTGAGATTCCCTCTTCCCAGATGACTCTTGCTTGGGTCAAGTTGACAAAAACAAACAAACAAACCAACAAACAAACAACAAAAGCCAACCACCAAAAACCTAACCAGCACTTGAGGCATACTTGGATGAAATGCCATAGGATCTCCTTAAGATAGCTGTATCCTATGCAGACCTCTCTGTTTTGCTGTGTCTATTTGTAGATGGACAGTGAAACCGGCAAGTAATGAGGGCTGAGAGTAGATCTGAGGAAAGAGAACTCTGAAAAAGGAAAGTAACTTTGATCTGGCTATGCCCAGGCCTGGGCTCTGCCACCCATAGGGTAGGATGTTGAGAGGGGGCATTGCAGCTGCTCATTTCAGGGAGGCCAAGGGACTCTGCAGTGACCGTGTCAGGATGAAGCTACTCTTCTGAGCTTCTCAGTGACTGACTGATGATGCTCTCTCTTAGGCTGGGACTCTGTCCCTTAGCCCACACCAAGGCTGCCTGAGAGTCTGAGAAAGTAGAATGTGGAGAGTCACAGGTGCCCAGTGGAGGAGCAGCCTGGGGGAGGAGCTGCCTGGGAGGTGAGAATAACCCATCAAGGTGGCACAGTGGGAGGGTAGAGGGAGTGTCTGTGAACGGGCACGTGAGGTCCTTATGGTGAGGGTACCCTGGGTCTCACATGAATCTATGCCAGCTTCTTTATGTCCTGGCTGTGATCCGTATCAGAACTTTGCAAGATGCTCTGAACCTTTGAGGAAGTGGGGTTTGAGAGGTGCCGGGGGCACTCTTATCACATAGGATCTTGTACGAATTGACAGTTGTCTCAAAATAAGTTTAGTAGTGGATATCATTTTGGTTTGGTTTTTTTATTTGTTTGTTTGTTTGTTTGTTTGTTTGTTTGTTTTGCCCTGGCTATCCTGGAACTTGTTCTGTAGACCAGGCTGGCCTCGAACTTAGAGATCTGCCTGCCTCTGCCTCTTGAGTGCTAGGATTAAAGGTGTGACCACCACACCCTGATTATTTAATAGTATTTTTAAAACAAAACAAAACAAAACAAGGTATTGCTAGACTAGCAGACCAATCTGGCCTCAAACTTACCAATTCTCCTGCCTTAGCTTCCTGCATGCTAAGATTATAGGTGTGGAGTGCCACACTCTAATAGCAAATATCTGTCAAAGGAAAAAAAAAACATATCTGAACTGAGAAGTGTCACCTTGGAGGTAGGTGGATGGTTGGGCTCAGTAGAGATGGATAACAAACTGTCACACAAACATGGGCCCACTCTGGGGAGAGTAGGTCACAGGTTTGAGGCCAGACAATGTGTGTGAGTTCAGCGACTTTTGAGGCCAACATAGGTGACTTTCATGAGCAAGAGGCAGGACTGTGGAGGAGTTAGAGAGGGAGCCCCATGACCAGTGAGCAGGGCTGAGGAAGGCAGGGGAAGAGATGCTATCTACTCTTGGCCCGTGAGGAAAAAGTGCTGTCCATTGCCATGGATACTTGAGCCATACAAGGCCAGGTGGCCCCTGTGAGGGCCCTGCGTCAGCAACTGTTTTCAGATCCACAGGCAAAGATTAGACTCTGGGTCTGGGCATGGGCAGTGAATCAAAAATCCATGCAGGCATTTGATCTGGTTCAGGCTTTGTGCTGTCTGCAGCTAGCTCAGGGACCCACACCTCTCCGAGCTTTCACTCTGACCCCAATATAGTAAGTCCCAAGGAGACACGGTGCATAGTGGGTACTGACAGCTCTGAGCATGTGGCTGGTGACACACGGAGTAGAGGAAATAAGACTTGGTAGTGGACTTGCAGGAGAAAGGAAGCTCTGTACAGTAATACAGTCCCACAATGAACATATATGCATTTACCAGTGTCTGAGACAGTCAAATATACCTAAACTTCTTTCTCTTTGCCAACTCTTCTTTGCCAACCCCCCTGGCTTGCTGAGATACCCTCCACGTGGCCGGGCCTCTCTCTTCAACCCACAATGTGTCTAACACTGTGCTCAAATCATCTTCCTGTGCAGGTCCTGGACACAGACACCAACCAGACACCTCCCAGCCCTTGAAGAGCTGGATCTGACACGAAGGCCAGGTGGCCAAGCCTTCCAGATGGCATCTTTGGCCTGGGTTTGTCAAGAACAAAGATATATTCACTCCTGGGCAGAGAGACTGGCAGATATAGTCATGCTCTATAAAATCTGTCTTGAAATTTGTGTCCAATGTGAAAAAAATAGATTGAGCTTTGCCCTTTTTTCCTTCCTTCCTCCCTTCCTTCCTTCCTTCCTTCCTTCCTTCCTTCCATTTTATGTATTGGCACTGGGGTTTTGAATCCATGGCCTTGTACATGCGATCCAAATGCATAACTCTCCCCATGAGATTCATTCTTTTAGGGTGCTGAGAGTGCCTGCCCCTAACCCATCAGCTTATAAAAGGATCCTTTGAATCTAGGAGCAGAAGAATGGACATCCTGAACCCTGCTCAGGACTCTGAAGCCAGGTTTCATCAATAGCCTTGGTGGGTTTGTGTTAGGCTGGATGCTAAGAAGGGAATGGGGAAAGGTCACATAGACAGTGAGAGCAGATAGACTCACGGTTTGTCCCATGTTGTTCCTAGGTTGAGTTGGTGGAGTGGGACCTTGTCTCACAAGGCCAGAGAAGATTAGCCACTGGGTGGGGGCCTTGTTTGTGCTGTGGCAGGCTGTCGGAGGAAACATCTCACACATAGAGTATATGAAATTGAGCTTCTGGAACAGTATTCTCAACCTGTGGGTCGTTATCCCCACAGGGATCACATAACAGATACCCTCTTTATCAAACATTTACATTATGATTCATAACAGAGGCAAAATTACCATTATGAAGGAACAATGAAGTAATGTTATGGCTGGAGTCACCACGACATGAAGGAAGGTTGAGAATCACGGCTCTGCAAGAAGTAGATTTTGGTGTATACTGCTCAGAGTTTGGGGGTGGGAAAACAGGTGTAAAAGAAGGAAGAGCTGAATCCAGGATCTGGTCCACAAGGACCATTTACCTACAATGACCAAGCATCTCCTGGGCTCCCAGATAATGGAGGCAAGTCAGAGAAGGTAGGGATTCCTTTGGGGCATACAGCCATCAGTCAGAAGTCCTTAGCATCTGAGTCTATACCATGCCTAGACCACAGGTGAGAACTCTCTGAAGACAAGGAGCGAGGACTGGTTGAATGGGAAGCAGATGAGATAGTTCTCACAGTGGCAGGAGCAAGTGCTCTCATTTCTCATGTGATGGGAACATTTTTCATGACTCTCTAGGGACTTTCCCTTTTGCTATGTGTTTTACTTCTGGAGGGACTCAAGGGGACAGTTGAACACACAGCTCTAGGGGTTCACTCTGGGCTCCAACATGTCTTAAGATTCTTTGTTTTCTCAACACAGTAAGATCTTATTCTTGATGTTGTTGTTTGAGACAAAGTCTTACTATGAACTCTCAATCCTCCTGCCTTAGCTTCCCATGCTCTGGATTATAGGCATGCACCACTGAACCCAGGAAGATCTAATAATATACTGCAAATAATATACTGCCAGTTGCTGCAAGAATGATTGGTACTGTATGCAAAGGGCTAGGCGTTTGAATGTGAGCAGAACAAGGAACTATTAATATTACGACAGCTGACTGCTGCAGCCAGCTTCTCCTCTTCAGTGGTCTTGGCTTTTACCCCTGGTGCTCACCTTTGCAAGGGTTGTACGGAAGCAATCTCCCCAAGATTCAGGACAGTCTGGGAGATACCCTGGACATAAGGAAATCGTGTGGCTTCTCTAATCCTGCGTCCTACACTTTTTACATGGAATCTGAAGGTAGCTGCTGATCCAGACAGCGGGTCCTGCAGTATTCCCTCTCGCAGGAGTGATTAGATGTGTCATGCATCCATTTGTAATGAAATAGAAACATTTTGATTTCTCCTGCAAGCTGGATTTTCTCCCAAATCCTTGCTGCTTTCATCTTTGCACATGAAACAGCCCGTTCTAATCTCATACCGAGGACAGTCATTATGGAGAGCCCATGAAATCTGATCGCTGACTTGTCACACCCCCCTCCCCCCACCCCCAACCTCCTGCAGCAGCTTTGATGGCTGGGAGGGAAGCAGTGATCATCTGTCTGGTGCTAATAACTCCATGCATTATTGAAGAGCTGTGTTTGCAGGGGCAGACCCGTCAGGGAGGCATCCCTGGTGTGGCCTGAGACTCAGCTAATCACTGTGGAGTTCTGATGTCTGAAAGAGCCACTAGAACGAGGCATCTACGGTAAGGAGAAATGGCTCAGCAGTTAAGAGCACTGCATGCTCCTCCGGAAGACCCAGATTCAATTGTCAACACCAATATGGGGGGGTCATAACCTCGTGTAACTCCAGTTCTAGGGGATCTGATGACACCTCTGCCCTCTCTGAGGGTACAAACATACTGCATAGACTGGCAGACAGAACCCCCCAAACACATTCGAATGAAATGAAAGCTTTAAAAAGTCAGGCATAGTGGCACATACCTTTAATCCCAGCACTCAGGAGGCAGAGAGGCAGGCAGATATTTGTGAGTTCAAGGCCAGCCTAGTCTACATAGGGAGTTCCAGGATAGTCAGAGATATACAGTGAAACCATGTCTCAACCAACCAACCAACCAACCAACCAACCAAACCAAACAAAACAAGAGCAGGAGGAGGAGGAGGAGGAGGAGGAGGAGAAGGAGGAGAAAGGAAGGAAGGAAGGAAGGAAGGGGCATTCGCTGGGTTATTTGCATAGCTTGTCATACTCTTGTTGGATGGCAGCTGAAAAGGGACAAAGAAATAAGGTGAGGAGCCTGGAGACTTGGCTCAGCACCCACACGGTGGCTCACAACCCTCTGTCACTCCACCTCCAGGCAATCAAATACTCTCTGCTGGCTTCCCCTGGCCACCAGGAGTGCATGTGGTACACAGTCATAAACGTAGGCAAGACACACATCCATATAAAATAAATTTTAAAAAAATTAAAAAGGAGAAGGAAAAGATGCCAAGGGATGAGCCATCTGGCTTGACTGGTGTAGGTACTTGCCACCAACCCTGACAATGCAGATTCATTCTCCAGGACTCATGACATGGGCTGTGGCAAAACTTACCTATAGTCCCAAGTGTTGGCTAACCCTGACTGAGCATCAGTAATTACGGTCTGGTGTGGACCCTGTGTCCCTCCCTCAGTTAGTGTGTCCTAGTTCTGCAGGCTCTGTAATTGAAGGTGGGGCCTGGGAGACATGAGTAAGTTTAGATGAAGCTGTGAAGTTAGCCAGGACCCTGACAGTGGAAGGTGGGGCTGGAGGATGCTTGTCTGAAAAGACGACGTGGAAGAGCTTGTAGTTCGAAGTCTAACTCTTCATCTCTGTGTGTGAGGACATAGGGAAAGGGTAACCAGGAAGCATGTGCACTTAGATTATGGGAGGGGAGGCTTTCAGACCGGGTAAAATACATTTCTGTTCTCTAAGCTGCTCTGTCTATAGCCATAAACAGACTGAACCACACTCTAAAGGAGGGCATGGGCTCTACCACAGGAGACACCCAGAGAAGAGCTGTTGTATTTGCTTCCTCACAAAGGGCAGGCCCATGAGTTCAAGATCTAGGTTAGAACAGAGGCCCCTAGGGAGCCCTGAAAACGTCTCCGGAAGTCCTGAGATAGAGACTATTTATGTTGGAACACTAAGACAGAACAAAACTAACAACAGAAACCCAGATGTACACATCTGTCATCCAGGCACTCAGCTCAGAAGTTCAGTGTCACCATTGGCTACATAATGAACCCAAGGCCAGCCTGGGTCACAAGAGACCCTGTCTCTAAACAAAGCAAAACAAACTAACAAACAAAAAAACCCGCAAAAATTAAGATAGTCTCTGCCTATTTTTTTCGATCTTATTTGTGTTATAAAGTGGGATAATCTGGAATCTACTCAGCATGCAATATTTCAGTGGACTGAACCCGTTCACTGAGGAATTCTTCACCCTGCCTACTTTCATTTGGGTAACTCCGTTTTCATAAACATATTTTACTTGTATTAACACTTTTAGATGGCTATACTATTGCCGTTTTAAATTAAGTTGTGGAGTAATTTGAAACATGCCCAATGGCTAAGGTGGTAAATGTTGAGAAATGCAGCCTATGAAAATCAGAGATCTGAGCCGGACGGTGGTGGTGCACGCCTTTAATCCTAGCACTTGGGAGGCAGAGGCAGGCAGATTTCTGAGTTCGAGGCCAGCCTGGTCTACAGAGCGAGTTCCAGGACAGCCAGGGCTATACAGAGAAACCCTGTCTTGAAAAACAAACAAAAAAAAAAAGGAAAAAAAAAAAAGAAAATCAGAGATCTTTGGGAACCTGATTCTGGTGGTGCACGTCTGTAATTCCAACCCACGGGAGGTGGAGGCCAGAGGATCTGGAGTTCCAAGTCATTCAGCTACACAGTTTGTGGCAGGCCTGAGCTGTATGAGATCTTGCCTCTCTCTCCCACCAGGAAGTCTCCATTTACTTGAGGGAGAGTTTTGTTGCGAGGTTTTGATTGTTTATTTGACTTATTATCTGACTTTATAGCCCAGACTGGCCTAGAACTTACTGTGTAGCCCAGGATATCCTCAAACTTCTTGTAATCTTACTGTCTCGGCCTCCCAAGTGCTGGAATTATAAGAATGAGGCACCACATCTGCCTGTAGTCTTAGTTTTTTATTTTCTTCTTCTTCTTCTTCTTCTTCTTCTTCTTCTTCTTCTTCTTCTTCTTCTTCTTCTTCTTCTTCTTCTTCTTCTTCTTCTTCTTCTTCTTCTTCTTCTTCTTCTTCTTCTTCTTCTTCTTCCTCTTCTTGTTTTGGTTTTGATTTTGTTTTTGTTTTGTTTTTTTAAACAGAATTTCTCTATGTAGCCCTGCCTATCCTGGAACTCACTCTGTAGACTAGGCTGTCCTTGAACCTAGAGATCTGCCTGCCTTTGCCTCCTGAGTGCAGGGATTAAATGCATGTGCAATTTTTAAAAGTATAAAACAAAGGTCCAGGGCGGCAGAGATGGCTCAGCGGTTACGAGCACTGGCTGTTCTTCCAGAGGTCCTGAGTTCAATTCCCAGCAATCACATGGTGGCTCACAGCCATCTGTAATGGGATCCAATGCCCTCTTCTGGTGTGTGTGAAGACAGCGACAGTGTACTCATATACATAAAATAAATAAATCTTAAAAATAAGAAAGAAAGAAAGAAAGAAAGAAAGAAAGAAAGAGAGAGAGAAAGAAAGAAAGAAAGAAAGAAGGGTCCAGTGACTAAAGATCAGAGAGGGTTTACATTTCCCGACTCTCCTTAGTCCTCTCTTCTATCCACAGTGTCAAGGTGTCAAGGTGTCATAATAGGTCAGCACAGAGACAGAAGCCTCACAGCCTCCGGATACGAACTGCTGCACACATTAGTCTTGGGTAAACGCTGACTTGCCTTCTGTCACCTAAGGAATTTTGGCCACTTTGAGCTTTTATACTCTGGCTGATTAGAATATAGGCAATGATCTTTCAAAAGAAAAACTGACTCCACCTCTCTCTGATTTAAAAATTTTCCACTTTTCCCAATCAATTGGAAGCATTAAGGTTCTAATAATCACTAAGTCATGCCAGGTCCTCCACGACTTACCAGTATCACCGTTCCTGACCAACATCATCTAGCTATTAGAATCTTCCTGGAGTCCAAGGGACTCTTTTGCTATGGAACTTTGTGTGTGTGATATCCACATACTGCCCCCGTGAGTCCTGAAGTACCCTTCTCCAGCTCTGATCATCCCCTTTGTGAACCTGCTGACGCCCCTCTCCCAGGCAGCTAGAATGCGGGAGACTCCTGTGTTCCGAGCTGAATCTTCCCCTCAGCACCAGAGCTGAGCTCACACCTATACACATCCAAATGCGTTGGCTCTGATTGGTTAGTTTCTCATTCTCACTGCTCATTGTCCTTGTTAAAATACTTTCAAATTCTCCCTTTCCAAAGTCCTCCCGAGGAAGTGCTCAAATATTTGCCAAATGACTCAATGGACAAAGTGTTCTGGCCTCTAAATGGCACAAGGGAAATTGCTTTTAGACCCAGAGGTCTTGGCTTGTGATTAGGAAATTCTCTCCAGAGTTGGGGGTTGAACCCAGAACCTCACACACCCTGAAGCTATGTTCCACAATGGAGCTCGCCAACCCCCTGCATTCCCAGGCCCTTCTCCAGCACAGGCCTTGTACCATTTCTCAGCTTTCTCTGAACCACAACAAAGAAAATAAGCGGAGCTTGAAATCTGAACTATCTCTTTTCAGCCACTTGGCTTATCCACCCTCCTGCACCAAATAAGATGTATCCTACCTACAGACTCTGTCTGTCCAGTATCCTTGGTTTAGAGGCATCTCTGCTGAGCCTCGGTCTCTACACTCCTCAGTTACCAACCATCAGTGCACGTTAAGTTCCTAAGGGAGTAACTTGCCAAGTATTCCAATTACTTGAAACAATTATGCATTTAAATCGATCTCCTTCCATTTATTGCTGGGAAGAATTATTTCTAAATTGAATCCAATCATTCCTTCCATGGTGGAATACTCAATAAAAGCTGAGGTTAAAACTTTCTAACATGGCCGGGCGGTGGTGGCGCTCGCCTTTAATCCCAGCACTTGGAAGGCAGAGGCAGGCAGATTTCTGAGTTCTCGAGGCCAGCCTGGTCTACAGAGTGAGTTCCAGGACAGCCAGGGCTACACAGAGAAACCCTGTCTTGAAAAACAAAAAAACAAACAAACAAACAAAAAAAACCAAAAAAACAAAAAAAAACCCCTTTCTAACATGGTACTGAGAGCTGTCTGCTTGATCAGTAGTAGCCGGAAGATGGTAGGTACATCTCAATACTATTTACTTCATTCATCTGACTCATGTTTATTCAACGTCTGACAGAGACACACAAATATAGACACACACCTCACACACAAACATACACACAGATACACACTCAAATACAGACATACACACAAACACAGGCACAAATATACACTGACATACATGCATACTCATACACACATATTGCACACACACATACACACACAAAGAAACACAGAGACACGTACACACAGAGATACGCATGCACACACATAGGCATGCATACACATACACACAAAGAAATATGGACACAGAGAGATGCGCACAAATATGCATGCACACACACACCACACATACACTGAGACACACAGACACAAACACACAGACACATACCAATTTTGCTTAACAGCATCAGGAAAAGTTGCTTCACAGTTATCAAACATTTAAAATTATTCGAGGAACAAGAAAAAAAATCTCCTTCTTCATAGCTCTCCATGTTTAATTAAGGTAATCTAGAAACGCCTGGTTTCCCTAAGCTCTAAGTTCTAGTCCCAGAGTGAATTGGAAGCTGGTATCAGTCTTCTAACGATGATGGCTCAAAGGACAGACGATGTCTGGACTTCCTCTGGTTGCTCTCTACTGCCCCCAGCCATGGCCATTTGGCCAGGCTGTCTGGAAGCCACAGGACAGCAGGAGTGTCCTGTCATCCTCTGAGACTTTGCTGGGCTGAAATGGCATAGGAGTGGCCATCTACAGCTCACCATAGGAAGATGTTTCTGCTTAGCTGGCTTCTCCTGAGCCAAGGCACCCAGAGCCCTGGGTGAATGGTGGGGCTGTGTGTGGCTTTCTTTTGCTCCTGTGGATTTTTCAATCATGGGAGAAGAGGCTTATCTCTCATTTTTAATTGATTTTAATGCTACTGAGCCAGGGTAGATGAAATCTCAGCTTCTCCCTGGCCTATGAGGAATGGTGTAAGGAATTGGCTGAATGTTAATGAGACTAGAAAGAGGCTGGAGGAGGCATAGAGGCCCCCACAGGCTTTGGAGGCCTCTTTAGCTCAGCCTTGGGGAAAGGGACAATGGGTATGCCAGAAGATTGGCTTTCAAACTCAATTCCTAGAGAAGAACATCTAGAATTGTTTTATCAAGTCCAGAAATGGTGTTTATGTTCTAGGACCTGACTCATTGGGTTAAGGTGGGCTGGGCACTGGATTCTCTAGAAAGTAGAGAGTTTAAGATGGAGTGGAAAAACAGACTGTCTCGTTTCGCAAAGCAGAAGCCCCTCACGAGCCCTAGCTATTCTCCCTCTGATAGATTTCTATTGGCTTCTTCCTGTGGTCACCAGAGTCATCTCACCTTCCAGTTTAGTTCTAGACTCAACAGAGCATCCTGGGGGCCTCACAAACCCAGACTGTGGGTGGATGAGTAGGGTGGAGGAGTGGATCTCTTTCCTTATTTCTCAGTCTCTCTCTCTCTTTCCTGCCATTGAATAAAGAGAGCTGGTTCAGTTTCTCATACAGACTCACATAATACAGTGACAGTTTTTCCCATGTGTACTAACTCTGAAACACCTTCTCTTCAGATATTATTACCTCTAATTGGTGCATACACATACAAATGTGGCTAAAGCCAGAGCCACACTTCTCTATAAGCACATTGTCCAAGATTGGTGAAGGCAGAATGGTTTAAGATTTTTATCTTCTGTGTAAGAGACTTAATTGCTTCCTTGGTTTTGAGAATACCGCCAGAGGGTATGAGATTCCTGGCCCAGAGATGAGGGACAGTTTAACATTCACAGAAGTCTCAATAGCTACAATACCAGCACTCAGTTGTCAGTACTAATTCCCACAGAAGGACATCAAGAGGATTAGATGACACCAGAGTACACCACTAAGCAGGAAGCAGGCCCATGCCTCACTTAGGAGAGAGACAAAGACTGGATCTACCAAGGCTGTCCATTAGACAACGATCTAGAAAGGACAGCTCAATGGCTACTTTGCAAGGTATGCAAAAATCACAAGAAATCTGATGGAGAATAATCTGACATCCAGGTTCAGTTAGACACATGCTTCCAACGGCCACTCACGCAGCATGTGTACACAGCCAATCTACACAGAAACATCCATATTTAGATTCCTACCCTTGCAGCCGCCTGGCATCTGTTCCCTAGAGGCTAAAATCCTATCATTGAACTGTTGAATTTTTTTTTTTTTTTGAGACAGGGTTTCTCTGTGTAACCCTGGCTGTCCTGGAACTCACTCTGTAGACCAGGCTGGTCTTGAACTCAGAAATCCACCTGCCTCTGCCTCCCAACTGCTGGAATTAAAGGCGTGTGCCACCACCGCCTGGCTCGAACTGTTGAATTTTTATAAAGACACTTCAGGTTCTGTCCTTTTCAAATAAAGACTATTGTCTTCCAGCCATTTTTGCGAATTTTCTTTTTGTAGAATTCTGGACGGTGAGGGCAAGGCTCCTGCCCTGACTTTCTGTGGAGGGTCTTTGCTATTGACTTCTGCTGGGCCCCTTTTAGGATACCATTGCCTGGCTCTGCTCTTGCTGTCCTTCCCTTATCCACGTGAGGAAGATTCTGAGTTCCCCAGTGGATGCCTGGGAGCCACAGACAGTACTGTACGCTATGAAGGCTGGGTTTTTAATCCTACCCATACATTCCTGTGATAGAATTAAATTATTAAATTAGACACAGTATGAGATTGATAACAATTACTAATAAAGAAATAGATTACTATGATGTAATTTTAATTTAACAATTACAAATTCCTTCTGGAATTTTCCATTTAATATTTTCAGATCTTAGTTATATAGCAACTGAGGTCTGGAAAGGAAACATCAGATATGGGACCCCTGTAGTCCTCTTCATTTTTCAAGAAATGTTATGACATGAGGTTTGGGTTTTTTTCTGAAGTGGGGGTGGATAGGCTTCAAGATAATTTCTTTGTATAGCCGTGACTGTTCTGGAACTCACCTGCCTGCCTCTGCCTCTATTGGGATTAAAGGCATGCATCACCATGCCTGAGTTGAGATTATTTGGTTTGTTTTTTTTAAGATTCTTAAAATGTATTTATTATTATATGTAAGTACACTGTAGCTGTCTTCAGACACACCAGAAGAGGGCATCAGATCTCATTACGGATGGTTGTGAACCACCATGTGGTTGCTGGGATTTGAACTCAGGACCTTCAAAAGAGCAGTCAGTGCTCTTAATCACTGAGCCATCTCTCTAGCCCCCAGTTTTTGTTTTTTGTCTTTTTTTCATTGTTGTTTGTTTGTTTGTTTTGGGCTTTTTTGAGAATTTCATACCTGAGTACTATATTTATATAAGTTCTACAACACCTCCCTCTCTCCCTTCCTACTCCACCCTGAACCCTGCCACAGACACTCAGTGTGGCTTTTGCAGTGTAGTCTTATAACTCAATTATGAGGCTTTTAAGCATGAACTTTGTAGATGGCAATGTTGTCTCTCAATAGGTTGGACAGACCTGAGAGAAGAGCCTACCTGAGCTCCAGGGGGATATTTTGAACCACTTGAAGTTCCTTCCATCTCCGTTTTATCCATTTGGTGCCTCAGTTCCCTTGTTTCTCACACACGCTTAACCCATCTTACTGGACTTCGTATCGGTTTTGGCTCAGTCAGTGAACAGGAAGGTTTCTCTGTGATCGGATGACCCTCTTTCAGTGAGGGGTAAGTCAATCAATGGGGAGTGGATTGTATGAATTGTGAGGAGTCCTGAGTCTGACCTTTGAAGAAAAGGCAAACCCACAAGGGACAGAAAAGACACAAGAACAGGGCCCAGAATCATATGGCATGGGGCTCATGTTTTATAGTCACACACTCTAGAACAGAGTCACTGAATATGTCCTTTAGAGACAGGCTTTGAGGAGGGAAAGGGCTTCTCTGCTGGAGAACCCCTGGTCATTTTAGCAGTTGGGAATTCGGGCTCACAGAAGGGGCTATGTGAGCAGAGTCAGAGGGAGTGCTGTCAAGATGTGTCCTGGGAGTCAGAGTAAGTAAGTGGACTTCCTAGACTAAGAAGCAGGTCTGGGTTCTTGGAGTGTAAGGAAGAGTGGGAAGGTCCAGAGTTTGCAGATGTCTGCTCCATTGCCAGTCAGAACAGGAACAGATCGGAACTGGAGAGCAGCCATGCAGAAAGAACTCTTATTACAAGCTTGGAGCTGTGTTAGTGGGTCTTTTTTGTCGGCGTAAAAACTGGGTCAGGTGTAGGAGCTACCACCCTCTCTGAGAAGCTTACCCCTGTGATCTTTCTAGAAGATTAGTTATCTGAAAGCTTTCTTCCCCAGGACCCATCCTGCCTGCCTCCTGAGCAGGCTGGAGATTCAGCACTTGACTCCCCCACCAGCCCCTACATGAGGCTGAGCCTACCTTCATCATGGGCTCTGCCTTGCCTAAGCACTCAAAGGTAGGACCAGGGCCTGTTTTCAGTGTCTCTTTGGGCATGCAAATGACCAATGAACTGCATTGTCTCAGGTCCCTCTACTTCAAGCTTTGCCCAGGTCCAGTGCTGACTTCCTGGGAGGCTGCTCCTGCCGCTCTCAACTCCCTCATGCCTGACTGAGCTCCACACCACAGTTTTAAACTGTAAACAAACTCCTAGAAGTTTGGAGGACTTCTTAGAGGTCATTTGAAGGAAGTCTCAGAATTCTTGGAAGTGAGAATATGGAGGCCAGGGGTTGGGGCCCCATCTAAGTCAGCCAACTCTTACCTATGGCACAATCTCTCTCTCCCCTGGCAGCCATGGGTGAGTCTAGAGCAAGCCATAGAACTCATAGGTATGGGCATCTGTATCTCAGATATGAGCATAGGCTAGGAAACATAAACAGAGAAGGTGACTCCAGGGCTTATCTCAGGCAAGTGTCCTGGGGTTTAAGGCCTGAGTCCAACTAGGTTCCCATTCCATTGGTGGATTAGCAGGTGACAGGACTCAAGGTCAGAAGATCTATTTCTCCCCACCTCTCCCCAGTCCTGTTTTGGCTTCAGAAGCCTGTCTCCTTGGTTACTCTAGTCAAGAATCCAGCAGGAAGCAGAAGCTGGGTGAAGCTATAGGGTCCAGCCAGGTGGGATGCCAAGGGTGTGAGGAATAACTGCTCTGTTCTTGCTGAAACTCCCTCAAGGCTGTATCCTGCAAAAAACAATAGCAGTGTGTTGGTGTTTACCAAACTCTTGACCTCTATTATGTTAACAGCAAGATAGTCACTGTATATACATATCTTCTATGTATATACATATCTGCTATGTTCAGGACCTGTGTTGTGAAGCTTGCTTTTCTAATTAATTAATTAACATCCCAGTTTCCCCTCCCACTTCTCCCAGTCCTTCCCCCAACACCTCCCCTCTCTACTCCTCTTCTACTTCTCTACTTCCTCCTCGTTCGAGGAGGACGGTGGATCCAGGGAAGGGGAGGGCCTTACTCAAGGTCACTCAGCAGAAAATGCAGTTCTCAGGCCCAGGCTCAGCTCTTGTCCTGGTCCCAGCTTCCTCCTGCAGGTCCCATTATGGAGGTGCCCAAGGCAGGTAACCCAAGTCACTGCTTTCTTTTTCCTGTTTCCCTGGGGACTGAATGCTGAGAACAGTAGAGAGAGAAGGCAAGTGATGGGGGGTAGGGTGGGAATGGATGATGTCAAGGTCTGAGAGCCTCTTCAGTCTTCACAGGATGAAGAATGGGGGGGGGCAGCAGAGAACAAGAGAACTGTCAGAAACCAGCCCCCCTGGCCCCATACTCAGCTGTCTCCAAGTAGAGACTGATCCACTGCCTCCTCTGTGCCACCTCTCTGGTGTCACGTATCTCTTGTCACCTTTGTCTCTCTCTCTTTCTTTCTTTCTTTTAAGGAATTATTTGTGTTATGTATATGAGTACACTGTAGCAGTCTTCAGACACACCAGAAGAGGGTGTGATCTATCAGATCTATCGTATCCCATTACAGATGGTTGTGATCTACCGTGTGGTTGCTGGGAATTGAACTCAGGACCTCTGAAAGAACAGTCAGTGCTCTTAACTGCTGAGCCATCTCTCCAGCCACCTTTGTGTTTCTACCCTCATTCTTTGTCACTCTTTCGGTTCTGCCACTCAAGGCCCCAAGAAGAGGCATCTCTTTGGTTCATCTCAGTTTCCAAAGCATGCCCCAGGCAATACACAGAGCAAGCATGGGGGAGGGGGGCACATCTGTAGAGTAAATAGAGGGGTGAAAGACGTGGGCCTTGAGCTGAGGATGTACATAAGTTAGTCTAGAGCTTGCCTAGACCCTAGGATAGATCCCCTGCCCCTCCAGTACCTCATAAACCATGTATAGTGGTGCTTGTCTCTGATCTCAGCACTTGGAATGTAGAGAAGAAAAAAGATCTGAAGTTCAAAGTCATCTTTGGCTACACAGCCAGCCTATATGTAACAGTTGTGTAGCTTGGTCTTTATGTGGGACTCCTAACTGTAGGAGCAGGGCTATCCCTGACTCTGTTGCCTGCCTAGGGGACCCTTTCCCCTAACTGGGCTGCCTTGTATGGTCTGAATAGAAGAAGTACCTAGTCTTACTGCAACTTGTATGTCAAGGCTGGTTGATATCCATGGGAGACCTCCCCTTCTCTGAAGAGAAAAGGAAGAGGAGTAGAGAGGGGAGGTGTTGGGGGAAGGACTGGGAGAAGTGGGAGGGGAAACTGGGATGTTAATTAATTAATTAGAAAAGCAAGCTTCACAACACAGGTCCTGAACATAGCAGAATACAATAGGTACTTACTGGAATAGAAAAACAAATCCCAAGACTTATCTATGATGCCCTGATGTCACCGTTGTCTTCACTTTCTATTACACATATATACACGTACAAGAGCATCCTTCCAGAACACTCTGAGGAAATCCTGCTCTGCAACAGCTAGATAGTCTCACCCAGCACATCAAGTACCTCACTCTGAACACTCACAACCTGGGCCTCTGCTGTAACACTGTGATATAATAAGAAATACATGTATTCTTGTCGCATTCCCTGTCACACAACTCAGAAAATCTTTAGGCTCTACAGAGTGATAGGATGTCTTTGTCCACTAACAACATGACAGGTGATGACATCTCCCTAGACAGACTCAGGATACTAGCTGATCACCAGCCAAGACTCTGGTGACTGAGGACTGGTCTCAACCTCTATGGACCATAGTGGAGCTGAAGGTCGAGTTGGTCTCTGATGGGTAATGATTTTTATCAGTTATACCACCTATCAAAGCCTCTAAGGGACCCAAAAGAACCAGGTTCAGGAAGCTTCCAGATGACTGTCCATAAGGAGGTATAGGGGGGGAGGTGACCAGACTCAATGCTCAGCCACAATTGGAGAGCTGTATCCCCCTTACCAAGGCTCCAGGACACTGTGGAGGGTGGGGGAAGGATTATAAGAACCAGAGATGGGGAACACTAGAGAAAAAGTATCTTCTGGACAAGTCAGGCCTGCAGCGTTCATGAGCTCACAGCACCCGTGGTCGCCTGTAAAAGATATGCACATGATCAAGCCAACATTCTACATGAGCCCATATCTGTCACTGAAGAGCAATGGACAGTTGGTTGCTTCTAGAGGAGGGATGGACAGTTTTCTTTAAGGGTGTAGCTTCTGGTAGGTTGACCATGTTCCGGTGGATGCCAACGGCCCCCACATGAGCACAAAACTAGAATAGATGGATTCTAAAACTTAGAGGATGTGAAGAGGAGGGGCTAGGGAAGTAAGAGTGGACTGTGAGGAGTGAGGGGAAGGAGGGGGCATGGAAATGTGAAAGAATTAATCTACCTATTCATCTCTCTCATCTGGATGTTCGTCTGAATCCTTCATTTATCCTGTATAATAAGTGAGCAAACCTACGTGAAGTGTTTCCTTGAGCTCTCTGTAAGCTGTCTTAGCAAATTAGCCGAACGCTCCAGGCAGGAGCTGTGAGAATCCCTGATTTATAGCTTTCTGGGGGAAGCACGTGCTCCCACCCCTAGGGCTTATGATTGGCATGCGGAGTGGGGGGAGGTGTCCTAGGACTGAGTCCTCAGTCTGTGGGATGAATGGACACTATCTGCAAGGAAATGGCATCAGAACCGAAGCGCGTTAGGGGACACTCTGCTGCTATCCCCTGAGAACCGCTTAGCGTGTGGGTAAACGTTCGGATTAATAGCTGTCCGACAGGCCCTGATGTGATGTGGGAGGGTAGGAAGGCACTTTTTTTCCCCTCTATCTTTAACACCCCTCCCCCACTCGCTCATGGGAGAGCAGAGCAGCTTTCCCACATCTTTGTCAGCTGCTAAGGAGTCACAACCTGTAAGGTGCCAAAGCTTCCTAAAAATATCCAGAAAGCCTTGTTGCAGAGCTGCAAAGGCGAGCTGGAAGTGCACACCCCCAGGGAGACTTCCCGGGCCCTGGGCCATCCCCACACCCCCCTACCCGCCCTAGCCTGCCCTCATCTGCAGGAGCCTGGATCAGAACAGCACTTCTAGGGAGCATCTCTATTGTACCCAAAGACAGGAAAACTGAGGCCCAGAATGAGGCTCCCCAGGACACCCTGGCTACCCCTAATGTGCTCTGTAGAGTGTTTTTCGGTAGTCAGAAGCAGCTGACCATAGAAGGAAGTCAGAGGAAGCAACCCCCCACCCTACCCCCGACCCCAGGGATGGAATGTTGGGCCCCAAAGGCCTCCACTCAGGAACGGCTTGATTGTTCCCCCTCCCCACCCCAGCCCAGGTGAGATTTCCCTTGTTACTTTTTTAATTAAAAATTTTATTCTTTGAGAATTGCATGCATATACACAATGCACTTTAGTCATATACACCCCCACTTACCCCAGGAGTAGCTATCTCTCTGATGAGAGCATCATGCTGGGCTCTTGACCTGCATAGCTGTGTGGTATGGGACAGGAGGAGATGGGTAGATGATACGGTCTTTGTAGTTGGCTAATAAAGAAAGGGCTTTCAGAACTTGCCCGAAGCCTCAAGCTAGAGCACGGCTCCTGTTCCGTGTGGGATCTCGAGTCTCCTAGAGCTGGCTGTGTTTGCTCCCAGGGCAGGGACCCTTTGAGCATTATCACCAGCTCTGTTTCATCCCCTACTGAATTGCTGACCCTCTGTCTCAGTCAGGGTTTCTATTCCTGCCCAAACATCACAACCAAGAAGCAAGTTGGGGAGGAAAGGGTTTATTCAGCTTACACTTCCACACTGCTGTTCATCACCAAAGGAAGTCAGGACTGGAACTCAAGCAGGTCAGGAAGCAGGAGCTGATGAAGAGGCCATGGGTGGCTGTTACTTACTGGCTTGCTTCCCCTGGCTTGCTCAGCTTGCTTTCTTATAGAACCCAAGACTACCAGCCCAGAGATGGTAACACTCACAAGGGGCCTCAACCCCCATGATCATTTATTGAGAAAATGTCCCACAGCTGGATCTCACGGAGGCACTTCCTCACCTGAAGCTCCTTACTCTGTGATAACTCCAGCCTGTGTCAAATTGACACACAAAACCAGCCAGTACACCCTCTAATGGTTCTCTCTCTGGTGTAGTGGGAGCAGTTTCGTGGCTACGTGCCTCCTTCCGTTTCGAGGCACCTCCCTATCTGAGCATGGCCCAGTTCTGAGAGAGCCACCATGGATAGGGCCTGGGCTAGCCTCCTTCTCAACAGTCCTCTGCACTATTCCAGGATCTGATGCTATGCAGACCAGAGTCGGGGACCTCGCCCCTCTGCCCTCTACAATTCTGTCCAGTTCCCCGTGCTCCTGAGTGTCCACACCATTGTGAGTGTCACTGGGCTTCACGTTCCCATCTTTCTGGTCCAACGACACAGGCAGGATCCATGTGTCACTCTGATTATGGGTTCCTCTCCTTGGCTGTGGCCACGCCCAGCTGTGATATGCAGGAAACTTGTCCCAAGCATCCCCCCAGTTCCTGGAGATCTCCTTCCTGCCTCTCCACTTTGTGTGCCCCGCTCTGTAACCTCTGGACACTGCGGGATTCCTGCGTACAGGATGTCTTCTTGTGCTAGGCACATGCATAGGCCAGGATGTCATCTGGTCTTGCAATAATGTGGTCTGGTGAATAATTTTACACATGACAAAATAAGGTTTGGAGAACTGGTTTCATTAGGATCATCACCAGGGGCTTTAGGGTTTAAGTCCGAGCCTCAGGGGTCCTAACAAGTTAGACTTGACCACTTTCCCCCACTACACCAATTAGAGATGCAGTGGAACACTGTAGTGAAACGCAGAGATAGGAGCTTTGTTCAAATCAGCCAGTTGGGAAGAGGAGCTAACAAGGTTTGATGATGCTGCAAATCTATCTTCTAGGTACTAACATCAGATTTAGGCTTAAATGGACAGCAAGAAGTACATGTAGCCGTGAACAACGCAGCAATGGCCAAGATTAAAGCTCGGGGCCTGTGAGGGAGGAAGGAGGAGCTGTTGAAACAACTAGAGGATGTGAAGGTGGAACTGTCCCAGTTTCGTGACGCCAAAGTGACAGGCGCTGTGTCCAAGCTCTCCAAGACACGAGTTGAGTAAGCAAATCCATTGCCCGTGTCCTCACTGTCATTAACCAAACTCAAAAGGAAAACTTCAGGCTGCATGCACTGTGAAAGGATGCAGTCAAGGCCTGAGACGACAACTCTAAAGTGCAAAAAAAAAAGAAGTAAGGGTAACTTGGTCCAGGCAGGCAGGGAACTAGAGACTAGAGGTTAGCATATTAATGAAGCTGGTTAATAGAGAAAAGCAAGAAACCATTCTCCACTCTGGCTTCAGACAACAAAAGGAACAGGTTGGAGTAAAGTCATAATACACAAACTCACAAACTCGTACTGGGAGTAGTAGTGAATGCCTTTAATCCCAGCACTCAGAGGACAGGTGAATCTCTGAGTTTGAGGTCAGCCTGACCTACATAATTGGGTCCAGGGTAGCCAAGGCTATGTAGAGAGAGACCTCAGATAACTCAAAAAGAAAAAAAATAATCAAACTTGAAAGAGGTGGATGTTAGGCAAATCTCCCAGGCCCAGTGCTTACAGGCTTTTCCCTGGGCTCTCTAGCCCCCTCCCAATCTTGAGGTACTTTCTGTTTCCTAAGGAACTCTCTATTTCTATTTTTAACTTTGCATTCCTCGTCCACTTCTTTGTCAGGGTGGGTCAGAAGAACCCAGATACTTCTTTAGGTGCCTTGGAACTTAAATCTGGGATACAACAAAAGTGTGGCCCTACCTGCCAATGACCTATAATATCATTGGTCTGTCCTGCAGGGTGGTGTAAATTCTCTTCCTGGGAGACAAGCTCCCTCTCTGACTGGTACCAAGGTTTCAGTCTTGTCTTTCCCTCTAGACCAGATAGATTCCTGGCGGCCTGTCCCTTCAACAGTCTGATAACCACAAGGGAGCCATAGGTGTTTCTTTTTTTTTTTTTGGTTTTCGAGACAGGGTTTCTCTGTGTAGCCCTGGCTGTCCTGGAACTCACTTTGTAGACCAGGCTGGCCTCGAACTCAGAAATCCTCCTGCCTCTGCCTCCCAAGTGCTGGGATTAAAGGCGTGCGCCACCACCGCCCAGCTAACGTCAGGTGTTTCTTGATGTTATAATTTTGGCTCTCCACCACCTTGCCTTTCAGAGGCAGCAGCTTAAGCAGCTACATCATCACCAGCTACAATATCACCAGCCCCGCCTGCCTCCAGGTGCCCCACAAGCCCCCACAAGCAGAGCGTAAAAGGCCTGGGCCTTCCAGCTTGTGAGTTCTTTCTCTCCCATCCCCTCTCCCCCTTGTTTGGTCTCTCTGGCTCTGGCTCTCTGTTTCTCTCTCATGTCTTTCACTCCAAGTCGGCCTTTCACTCTCCCACTTCCCCAATAAACTTCTTGGCCTAGATCTGTTTCACGGTGTGATTTCTCTGCTGGCCTGCCAAAGGTAACACCTCTCCCCCCCCAACCACACCCTCGCTTTATCCTAATACTTGCTCCTTCCAGGAATGTCATAAAAGAAGCTTAACTGGCAGGGGTGGGATTCAAATCAACATGGTTGACTCTGGGTTCAAGTTCTTTCCAGGCCAGTGTGCTGCTTCTTGGGATGAGAGACGTATACTTGAGGATTGTTAGCTTTGTCTGAACCTCTCAGGCAGAAGGCTCTATGCTTGCAGGGTAACTGGAGGACTTGGGCCCCGGAGACTCCTGCTCCCCCTCCCCCCATTATAGTCCCAGCTGGTCTGTCAGACTAGACAAGAAGGCACTCGGTGCTGGCAGCCAAACAAAGGGGTCTGTGGGTCAGTCAGATACTTCCTCTGCAGCACAAAGCCCTAGCCCTCCCCTAGACTCAGACCTCAGCTTTCAGGACCCCAAAGAATGCCTGGAATGTAATGGAACCAGACAGCCCCTGGGCTCCACAGGACAGAGGAGAGGCTGCCTTTGTGTTAGCAGGCCTGACCCCAGCCTAGAAAGGTCACTCCCTGAACTACAGTCCCCCTCTTACCCTATTCCCTGGGAGTGAGTGGGTCACCCCTTTCCACAGGATCTCCAGTGTCTCTTGCTTGCCCCCATTTTATAACAGCTTCAGGAAAGAGAACACATCCCCCCTCGCTCCTCCATAACAGTCTCTGAGCCCACAGGCCACATGGCTCCCTGACATTCACTAGAATGATCATCCCCCTATTTCTTGTTCCTCTTCTAGGCCCCGCTGGTCTGTGCCCCTGGACCCTTCCATCTTGCTGGGTGTTCCAACTGTCCTCAAAAATGGGCCTCCGACAAAACACATGTGTCAGGAGGACATTATGTCAGAAGACTGAATGAAGCCTAAGTTAGGAGTGAGGACCAAGAAGTGGGGGGTAGGGTTGTATCTAGTCAGGGCTGAGGTCTTTTGAGTGACTACTTGATGGTGGTGAGATGTTCTTGCCAGTCCATGGAAGGTGGAGAATGATAGATATACAACACAATTAACAGTCATGAGAGGAGAGTTCTGGGAGCCAAGGTCGGTTGAATGGGGAGGGATAGTGAGTAGGGGAAAAGCTGGGGTAAATGATAAAGTCTGAAGTTGAGCAACCCGGACTTTTTGCTACTGTGCAGGTTAGAGAAGGAGGCAAAGAGGAGGCAGGAGTCCGGGTAGCAGTCTAATCACCCCGGGAGAAATGAAAACATTCTAGGTCGGTGGCTCTCTACCTTCTTCCTAATGCTGTGACCTTTTAACACAGTTCCTCATGTTGTGGTAACTCCCAACCTCAAAGTTATCTTCATTGCCACGTCATAACTATAATTTTGCTACTGTTAGGAATCCTAATGTAACTATTTGATATTTCTAATAGTCTAAGGTGACCCCTGTGAAGGGTTGTTCATCCTCCAAAGGGGTCAAGGCCCATAGGCTCTAGAGACACTTCCATCCCCTTCCTCCGGCTATCAGATCAATGGTCCTCAAGAAACTGGAAGCCTGATGTCTCTTCCCAATGTAACCACATTGGATATATCTGCTTTTCACTATTCCTTGTCTACTTAGTTGGTGTGTTGAGGACAAGTGGGCAAGGCTACCTTGTTAGGGCTGACAGGGATCAGGCTCTCTAAGGACTTCAACAAGAGGCTCCTGGCTCAGTCGGGCACCTCTACCAGTTCTCAGGAGTGGCTCCTTTGAAGGAGCAGGACCTAGGCTGGGCACACATCTGTCATAGCCACTTTATACTCACTGGGCCAGGAGGGGGACTGGGATGGAGCACATAAGACACCTGAAGGGGGAGGGGGAGGGGCGAGCTTAGGTGACTCTCCACGCTCAGAGCCTCCAGCTCAGGTTTGGTGCCTGCTCAGAGACCTTGTAATGTTCTCTCCATCTCTGCCTCAGAGCGAGCAGCCTTTGCTCTGCTTTTAGCCTTGGCCTGCAAGGTTTGAGACTGTGGTTTGAGGGTCTCGTGAGGTGAAGACTCTTGGGGGTCACTGGAGTCTGAGGTCCACATCCGGTACCAATGGAGATGGTGGAGTAGACGGTGCGACCCTGGGTCGGCTCATTCTCAAAGGCCCGAGAAACATGCTCAGCTTGAAGGTGACTCATTGCTTCCTTAGAAGAAAACTTTGTTTTTTCCTTCAAAATCGCAGACTTCCACCTTCAGACAATAGCGTGTTCTCAGGAAGTCATGCATTTTGTTTTCTGTGGAAGATTCTGGGGGGTTGGTTTGTTTCAGAGCAATTTACTGGAATTGGGCCTGCAGGCTACCCTATCTCTCAGACCAGGCTGATGCCCAAATAAGGTTCACAAATCTGGCAAACAGAAATATAGGACCCCCAACTAAATTATATATATTTGATCTAAGTATGTCCATTACATTATCTGGGACATACTTAGACTGGGGGACAACGCTATTTATCTGAAATCAAATGTAACCTATAATTTACTTGGTAATCCTGCCTTGGCCTGAAGTCCACAAATAGCCAATACCTCTGAGTATCCATCTGTGCCCTCTGCCTCCCGATGTTACCACCTGAAGCCACCACAGAATACAGTGAGTCTCCCACTGATTGGTCCATCTCTGTCTATGTCTTTACATTTGAGTCTCAAGACAAAGTCCAGGCCTAAGGCTGAACTTTAAAGCTCCTCAGAGCCCTAAAACCTTGCTTTGCCTTCTATCTGCCACCACCTCTCCACCTTTAGGAAAGCAGATGGGTGGCAGTGTCGCCTGTCCCACTACTGTTGCTCTCCCTGGGATCAGTATCCTTTACCTGGTTACTGATAGGAGATGCTGAGCCCTGCTCTCCAGCTCTGCCCAGAGCCTTCCAGCCTCTTCTTCAGAGAAAGTGAACTAAAAGTGGGCCATCCTTGTGTTAGCTGTGAGGAGACTGCCATCTTCACCAGTCTGAGGAGGAGTTCCCTAGAATTTCAGGGACCTTAACTCAGGCCAAGCTGGGTAGGATCTGACACTGACTTTGACAGTGAAAATCTCTCTCTCTCTCTCTCTCTCTCTTCTTTTTTTGTTTGTTTCTTTGAGTCAGGGTTTCTCTGTGTAGCCCTGGCTGTCCTGGAACTGGCTCTGAACATCAGTCTGATCTCACAGAGATCTGCCTGCCTCCGCCTACCAAGTCCTGGGATTAAAGGTGTACACCACCACTGCCCTGCTGACACTGAAATTCTTTTCAGCACAGCACTGCTGGAATTCTGGCTCTGCTGCAGGTGGGCAGTTTCACGCAGATGCCTGGATGAGAAGTTCTTTTCTTCTTCCCAGGTCCCCCACGAGCTCCCCTGTCTTTCTATCCTGCCTCACTTGAACATCGCCTCAATCAGTTCCACCGCCCTGCTGGTCCCTCATGGCAGATCCTTCCATGGCCGTGAACACCCAGAACCAGTTCCCCTCGTTCCCAGCACCTGCTCCATGTGGCCGTGTCTGCTTTCAGGCTGAGATTCCAGGATCCAGACTCTTGCTTTCATTGAAAGTCTCATCGGGCAGCCTTTGCTTGGGATGTGTGTTTGTTTACTCTTTTCTATGCCACAGCCTCAGAAGCTCTTTCTCCAACTCACCTGACAGTTGCTCTCTGGGTACCTGCCTTGAGCGTGGCCGCACATGGCCCTGAGCATGTGAGGACATATATGAGGTTCTGTTGTGGCTCAGCAGGATAGGAAAGAGATAGTGATATCCAATGATAACCGGTGGAATTCTCATGTCTGCTGCGGAGGGCATTGGGGCTACCTATGCCAGAACAGCAGGGGCAGCTTCCTGAATGGCAAGACCTGAACTGAAATTTTAGAGGTAAATACGGTTCTGTCAGGAAAACCCTTGGGGGGAAGAAATGGGGTTTCACAAAGAGGGGTAAAGTGAGCATGGCCTGAGGCTTGGGGACAAGCAACTCTCTGCATGGGGGAGTGGCAGAGTCCAAGGGCCACTACACTCTTTTAGACTTCTGGAACCAGGGCTCCCTGTGGCCCAGGACCCCAGCTGCCCTCCCTTCCTGCTGAACACTCCCCATATTGTTTGCTTCTTGTCTGTTTTCCTGTGCCCAAACCATTCCAGCTTTATTGCCCTGTTTCCCTTAAGGGTCATAATGCCAAACTGGAGTTGGCACCATGAGTTAGAAAACAGGCTTGAGAACTGCTGCCTCCCTCCTGGGACCTAGGGGGAAGCCATCAGAGAAGGCCATCTGTCTGTCTCTTTCCCTTGGAGCCTTTAGGCCTGGCAGAGCCTGGCCTGCCCATAACACGTCTGTGACCCTGCCCTGGACATGTGTGTGGGAGCGTCTATAGGGGTGTGATGGTCCTGGACCCTTTCTTGAAGGGCAAGACAGATCCTGGGGTAGATCTTGGACCTCCTGATGCAAATTTTGTTTTGTTCTTTCCAGCTTTGTTGCTTCCTTCTAGCTCAGAGTGCCAAGATTTGTATAAAACAAATAACAAGAATCTCCAGTCTTAGGGTTTCTATTGCTGCAGCGATACATCTCGATCTAAAGACAAGTTGGAGAGAAAAGGGTTTATTTTGGCTTACATGTCCACAGTGATGTTCATCATTGAGTGAAGTCATAGCAGGAACTCAAAACAGAAACCTGGAGTTAGGAGCTAATGCAGAGGCCATGGAGCGGGGCTGCTTATTGGCGGCTCCCCATGGTTTGCTCAGCCTGCTTATAGTTCTTATAGAACCCAGGACCACCAGCCTAGGATGGCACCACCCACAATGGGCTGATCCCTTCCCCATCAATCACTAATTAAGAAAATGCCTTACAGCTGAATCTTATGGAGACATTGTCTCAATTAAGTTTTCCTCTTTTCAGATGACTCTAGGTTATGTTGGTCTACAAGTTGATAATAAGAACAGCCAACACAGCTCCCATAACCAACCTGAACTCATATTTTGGTCCCATCCCTTACTAGCTATGACATCTAGATCAGGTGACTTAAACTCAGCAAACTCTTGTGTCTTCAGTTGTAAATGGTTAGAACAATCGTGAGTGCTCAATGGGATAATGAAGAAGAGAACCTAACATCTGTAACACAGGGTAGTAATGGTTTCAACCCTCCCGCACCTCCCTCCCCCTCTTTTTAACAGAATCTTGAGCCTGGGTTGACTCTTGGCCTGTCTCATTAAGTCTTTCATGGTACATGTGGATAGGCTCAGGTAAGTAACCAAGACTTTATGGCTTCAGTCCTGCACCTGGCACTTCAAGTGTCTCTCTGCCTGACCTTAAGTGAGCAGAGAAGCCAAGACAGCCCAATTGTGACTTTACAGTTCCCAGGGCCAGAGCCCACTGGGAGACATCAAAGCACAGGGGAGGGGATAGAATAATGGGTTCCCAAGAAATCAGATCTGAATGTCACTGTAGTGTGTTGAATGACATCCACCCAAAATGAAATGTTCAAGTCCCCATCCCTGGTACCAAGATAGAGGACCTTATCCGGATATAGTTACTGTGTCATTTACTTAAGGCTCTTGAGATGAGACCATCTTGGGTTTCATGTGCTCTTATTTGGATGATGTCATCTTTATAAAAGAAAAGGGAGATTGGATTGAGGACAGTTGCCATAAGAAGGCAGAGAAAAGTTTTGGTGATGCTACTAAGTCTAGGGACATCAGGAGCCTTAAGTGTGGCCCCACAACACTGAGGTACTCCGTTTCAGGGGAGAGACAAGATTTTTTGTTTTGTTTATTTTTTATAATCTGTGGGGACTCAAAGGGGTTCTGCACAAGGGTAAGTTGACCCCAAAACAGCACAATGGTTCCTCCTGTATCACAGTGAATGATTTTTCTCATCATTATTTTTAATGGGAGGATGGAAGAGCTCGTTTGGGCTCCTTGGTATTCAGAAGAAGGATGCCGACCTGAGGTAACAACTTGAGCTGGTGTCCGAAGGGGAAGAGGAAGCTGTGATGTCGGTGATAACCTTCAGCTCTTTGTTGGGGCACAGGACCTGCCAGTCCTCAAGCAGGGTGAGAGCAGAGTTGCTGTCCTGCAAGCTGGCATTGCTCACCACTGAGCAATCCTCAGGGAGGCTGATGTCAAAATACGAACGCATTTCACATTCTTGACATGGTTTTGAAAGCTGAAAAAAAAAAAAACAAAAAAACAAAATCAGGTCCTTCTCGCAAGATGTCCTCAAAAACCCCAGGAAGTGTCACGTTCACAGCAGGGGGAACAATTGCACTGATTAATTGTGCTTCTGTTGATGTCTGCATGCTCTGACTTCGCCGTGCATTGCAGGGGTGTGCAGTGCAGTGGTGTGGCCATCTGCCAGATGGAAGCTGGCACACACAGCATCTTGGTGCAAAGTGCAAGGCCTGGAGACACGAGCAGCTTTGGTAGAACCTCCATTTACTAAATGACCATAATCACTAAGCAAGCTATTCGTCATCTAGCAGGGAGCTTTAGAAAGAGGTGGTATGTAAAACCACAGCATGTAAATGTAGCGATTTCTTTTTTCTTTTTCTGCTGATGGTAGCAGAAAATATTTTGGCTTCCAGGGGATCCCACTGGTTGATAATTTTCTGCAAGCCTGTCGTCTGTGGCTGCCTCTTCTCACCTCTGCAGAAAGCCCGAAGCTTGGTAAATTGTCCTCAGAGGGAAAATGAGGAGAGCCCTCATTCCAGGTTCCAGAGCGTGGGGAACATCAGGAAGGAAGGGGTGCTGTAAGCCCCTGGAAAAGGCCTGATTATATATCAAGTCTTATGGGCCAATAGCCTGGCTAGTCTGGTTCTGTTGAAATCTGGCCTTCACCCAGCAGATTTAACATGTTGCTGGGCAAGCTTGACCTCCTGTTCACGTTACCAAGAGTCTGCCTCTTCGTCTAGTTGAATCCATATTACAAGGCTCAAGGGAACCAGGCCTCTCTTTTGATGAGCCAAAACTTTGTACCACACCAACTAGGAAAAGAAAATATAACTTTGGATTCAACTCTCCACTCAGGCCCTAGCTAACCTAAGGACCTAGGCTAATCACGGTGGGTTTTTGAGCCCAGTCCCCTCATCTCAGTCTACAGCGGGTCACAATGCTGACTCTACTTGATTTTTGCCAAGGCTCCATGAGAACGCAGAAGGGGAAGTGGTTGTTATTACTGGCATAAAATGAGCCTTTTCCCAGCTCATTAATGAGACTAGTGGAAACGTCTGGAAGCCTGAGACAAATCCTGGGCCCTTCCCGCATTCCTCGCTCACTCCTGTATTGTGACTGGGAATTTGTTTTGGTTCCTCTGGAACTTTCTGAACATGATGAGGAGGAGGAGGAGGTCTGTAGCTATTCACAGCCCCTCAGGAAGCAGTAACAGAGCTCAAGGTCACATGCCAGGGGCCAGACAGGATGTTTACCTGAATCAGTGGGGTGCTGAAGGCAGAGTAGCATTGCTGGAGACAGGATGCCCACAGATGCCCACTAGCCTGGGAGCTTGGGACTGGGGGCCCAAATGTCCCAGCCCTACTGAACCCATCAGCTGTCTAAGTCTGGAAATGTAATCTCCCATCTTTCCTAGCTATTTGCTCTCAATCGTGACTGTGGTTCTCAGACTCCTGCCTGTATAGGCTCCCAAGGAATGTAAAGTGATTCCCGTTGTTGTTGTTATTGTTGTTGTTGTTGTTTTGAGACAAGTTTTCTCTGTGTAGCCTTGGTTGTCCTGGAACTTGATCTGTAGACCTGGCTGGTCTCAAACTTGGAGATCCGCCTGTCTATCTCTAAAGTGCAGGGATTACAGGTGTGTGCTACCACCACAGGGCAGTTAAGTGAGTCTTACTTATAGCACCCTTAAAAGAGAGGCAGGACATAAGTGAGGTGGAAGGCAAGACTTCCCCACTCCTCTGATATCAAAGCCTGTGAGCCTCAGTTATTTGCTCAAATGCTTGACCCTCGGGCTGGGTCCTTCTTCCACCAGGGCCTGGAGAATGAACCTTCTTAACTCTCTAGGTTAGGCCTTCCCTTTGGCCTCTGGAAGGCAGAAGTTATGAGTGACTATGAGGCTCCCATATGCATTCATACACGAGGAACAGATGCTTTTTCAAAGACAGCTGTTTATCTATTGTTTTTGAAATCCTGCTTAGGTAGTGTTGGGAATCGAACCCAGGGTTTCCAGAATGCAAGGGAAGCACGCGAGCAACCGAGTCACCTTTCCAGTCCCCCAAGCGGCAGCTGTGGTTAAAAAAAAAAAAAGAGGTTTACTTGGGAAGTTTCTAGAAGTTGGAGGGGGTGGAGCTTTAAGAAAGGGAGCTGAAACCTGCCTCATTCCTCTCCCATCTTTCTCTTTGGTTTCCTCTGCTCAGTCTTTTCATAAGTCACTACTTCTGTCTGAATTCTTTCTCTTTACTTTGGAACTTTGCCGAGAGAGAGAGAGAGAGAGAGAGAGAGAGAGAGAGAGAGAGAGGTGTATCTGATTTATTTTTATTTTTTGTTGAGACAGGGTCTCACTTTATAGCAGCTCAGACTAGTCTGGTGCTCACTATATAGCCCAGGCTGGCCTTGAACTCATGGACAAACTGGAACCCCACCTCCTTTGAGGAAGTTTCCCAGCATAGTCTTTCCTACCACTGAGTCCAGCTTTCTATGCTGGCCCAGTCTTGTCCTGCCTTGAAACTTCATTGAAGCTGAGCCTGATTTTAGAGGCTGCTGATATTGCAACTGAGCCGGGTTCTTTTCCAAGCTATGCCACATTCTAGCTAGTAGTGATGGAAAGTGTCTGCCTCATAGCTAATGACAATAAATAGCCTTGGCTCAAAGTTCTTCAGGAAGCAGGTGTCTCAGTAGTGCCTTCAATGTGAGTGGGGTTCATGCCAGCAGCCAGGGTCTTTCATTCCACAGCAGAAGTAGAAACTGACCCAGCTCCAGCTTCTTGGCTCTAGTCTGTTTTCTGGGAAGCAGAGTATATCATCAGAGGGACAGTCCCAGCTGAAGTTGCAGTTCTATCTCTAAGAAGCGGTTGTTTTCTAAGACTCCAAGGATACCCAGTTACATCCTTTTGGTCATGAAAAACAAATGACCAAGGGACAGAATTCCCCAGGAATGGATCTGTTCCACTTGGACATCTAGCCTGAGTGGCTCTCAGGAATTCCCTGGGGACTTCCCTGGGGCCATCAGTCTTTCAACTGAAATTTAACTATAGCTCTGACTGACCTACAGGGACTCATACACATATTAAGCAAATGTTGCCAGTCTTACAGCAGCACTCATCGTAGAGGACCTTGCCACGAGCCCCCAGCCCTCATGCAAGCAGACAGCAGAATGCCTGACTCTGGAGATGTACTGCGATTAGCACCCACAGACAGTCAGATGCCTGTAATTATATGACATGCTCTGAGGTTCTAGACAGTAATTCTGTGAAGCAATCCATCCATAGGAGTGTGGAAGATGCTCAATCCTGGGTGCTGGGTGGGTTAAGGTGGAAAACAAGATGGCTGAGAACTAAGCTTGGCCTTGGAGACAGTGAGGCTTGGTGGGACCAGCAGAGTAGGAGAAGAAATTCAGCAAGTGGAAAAGGTCAGGATGGAGACCCAGGAAATGGAAGGACAGGAGCTGTCAAGAGATCCATGAGGGTAGGTGACAGGGAAGTCAGGCTTTGGGACAGGTCACAAGGACCTTCCATGGTAGACGATGGGTAGGAGTATGTGTACCTTGGTCTGGGAAGCTGAGTCACGTCACAAGAAAAACTAGGCTAGTAAAACCATTTATCCAGCTACTCCAGGACTGGCTGGGGAGGTAGGCTGCAGGAACGCCAGAGCTCCTGCTAGGAATGGATGGGAAGATGGTCTTGAGCCATGAGGCTAATGAGGCTAAAGATGATGGAGGTTTGTGGGCCTATTGCCTGACTTGCAGTGTGGCTGAATATATTGAGATGGAGCGGAAGGACCAATGGGGCCAAGACAGGCACAGGTGTGTTAGACAGTGAACATGGCTGTTTGGGAGAAGGGAGGACTCTGTACCACACACATAGAATAGTCATATATATTTCTTTAACTTTTTTAAAATTAGATTTATTTATTTTTTAATTTTATGTGTGAGTTTTTTGTTTCCATGTATGTATATGTATGTACTATTTGAGTGCTTGATGCTCAAGGAAGTTAGAAGAGTTGTAAATGTTGCCTTTATTTCCTCAGATGAAGGGAAGAGATGAGAGCCATACCCAAGCTGTATGAACACACGGCTTGAGCTGAGCCCAGAGGGTTCTAACTATCCCCAAACCTAGGACTGGAAGAGTCTTGCCTCTGTACAATCTAGTCATCTGCAAGCAGGCCATGAAGGCTTCAGCTTCCAGCCTCTGTCTGCTAACCTAGGTCTAGAATGTTTCAGCTTCCAAGACTCACCGCTGAATAAACTCACCCTTTCTAGCTCTTTCTGAACTCTCACTGGCTGGTTCTACTGAGCTGTTCTGGCCAAAACACCTCTCCAAGCGGACTGATTTAAACCTGCTTTTCTCTCTCTCTCTCTCTCTCTCTCTCTCTCTCTCTCTCTCTCTCTCTCTCTCTCAGCTTCTGACTGAATTGTTCTGCTTGGTCTCAAACTAACTCTGGCAATCTGTTCTAGTCTTCTAGTCTTTTCATTTTCTGGCTTGTTCTGTCTTCACCTACAACCTGTCTCTATAAACTTGTCCTGGTAAAACACATACACACACTCTCTTTCCTCCTCCTCCTTCTCCTTCCTTCCTTCTTCCTCCCTTCTTCTCCTCCTCCTTCTCCTTCCTTCCTTCTTCCTCCCTCCTCCTCCTCTTCCTCCTCCTCCTCCTTCTTTTTCTCTCCTTCTCTGAAGCAGCCTTTCTTTCCTGTACTGTTCTCATGTGAGTTAGATGTATCTTAACATAGCTGCTTCCTTCTACAAACTAACCTCACCTCCATTGTTAATTATTAAAATGTATACTATGGGTGTCTCTGTATTCTAGCCAGATCATACTGTAATCCAGAGCATGTCTGCACTCCAGCTGGATTACATAGACCTAGAAGGTTTTTGGATGTGATCCCTTGCCAGAGCAGTCATGTTGCTGGATTAAAATTCCTTTACAAAGAGTAATCAGGTCCCCTGTGGAATTAGAATTATAGATAGTTGTGAACCAGCATGTGGGTCATAGAAATCAAACCCAAGTCTTCTGAAAGAAAAACATGTGCTCTTAACCACAAAACCATCTCTTCAGCCCTATGTAACACATATTTCTTTCATATCCGTCCTCAGGATGGGAAGAGAACCATGAACCATGTAATGTCTACAACTGGTTGAGGGAATGGCCCCAAAGTCTACATTTAGCAAACATTACTGTAGCAGCCCAGCACCGTTCCAAGTGATGGAAGCAGTGTTTATTTTGTGTTTAGCTTAGTACTAGATTTCTCAGATAAAATGCTGCTAGAGTTGGATATACAGAAAGAACAGGGCTTTACATTGAGCCTGGACTGAGGCATGGGGTAGTCCAGGGCAGGTCCAACACATGAGACTCCAAGGAGGTCAAGAACTGGGGATGTTGTAAACTGATGCTCGTGTATTATTGATTCAGCATTTAATTAAGTATGGGAAGGCCCTGACAGTTGAGTAAGAAGACCTTCATCATTGCCTAAAGTAGTTCAGTTCCAGCCCCAAACCCAGCCTCAAAGAGAGACCAAAGTCTCTGGGTCCAGTCCATATAGGAAGCTGCCCAGCTATTGGTAAGGGCAGAACAGGATCCTGGAGGTTTTGGCTAGGTTTCAAGTCAATTACCCAAGATTTTCTTTAGACATGTGATGCCACGCTGAGAATCTAAGTGGAGAGGGTACCCAGGTCAAAGCACCAGGGACACATGATTAGAAAGAGAAATAGAGGCAGCTTATTAAGAAGGGGAAAGGCATGAAGGGGATTGGGCTAATGAGCTAAGGCAAGAGCCCGTGTGGCCCAGAACCCTTTGTGTGATTTTTTTTGTTTGTTTTTGTTTTTTGTTTTTTGAGACAGGGTTTCTCTGTGTAGCACTGGCTGTCCTGGAACTCACTCTGTAGACTAGGTTGGCCTCAAACTCAGAAATCTACCTGCCTCTGCCTCCCAAGTGCTGGGATTAAAGGTGTGCGCCACCACTGCCTGGCCCTTTGTGTGATATTTATATAATACCCAGTTCACTCATTTGTATTTCTCTGGCTTTCCCCACAAATAATCTGTTCCTCAGATGAAGTGTATGTAAGGAAGGATTGCTAGTCTTCTACAAATCTGTTAATCTTGATGTTACAATCTGGAGTCTCTATTCTCCTACTGCCCTTGGAGATAAAATTTAACTAGATCAAGATCCTAGAGGAACAACTCCTCCCAGTAAACTGAAGGGCTAGTGTGAGGGGTTTTGTCCAAGTACAACTCCACTCCCAACACTGAACCAGGTTGAGTGTGTCATATAGCTTGGTAACAGAGACACTGGTCTATTAGCAAAGGCAGGCAAAGACCTGTTTAGATTTGTCCCAGGATGGCCTCTTCTTTCAAATTTCTCCCTTGTGACTCTGTAACTTCCTCCACGGCTGTGCCCAGGAGCAATCGTGGCTTTGCAGAAGCCAAGAGAATAGAAATGTACCTGGTGTCTCATGATGATCCCGCAGGCCGGAAGGAAAGCTGGGTGTAGAACACTCAGAATGGTGTCATTTTCCCTCAGGGGACTTTTTGTGCCCTGGCTGTAGGCTAGAATGTAGGCAGGACAAAGTTCCTCTTACAGAACTCCAGAATTGGGGCTCAGGAGGGCGGCTTGGTACAGAGGTGGGAACGCGTGGGAATCAGGCTGGGCCCAGCTTGAAATTGTGTGAAGCAGGGGTTATCATGCTGTGCCTTGCTCTGGGCGACTCCAGCTTACAAGGCAGCATTGGCTTCAATTTGAATACAAAGCAGAGGCAGAGTGATTCTGCGTCTTTGTGCACATGGACCACACTACATGTATAAAATAAACCATGAAACAAAGACTGGTAACTTAGCCAGACAGGTAAAGGAAAATCACCTTGGAACTTAGATGGGAACATATGGCACATGGGTGTGTTAAAAGCATTTTTAAAAAGCCCTGAAACCGGGCCTGTGAACTTATTAAATGCAGAAGGCCAGTGAAAGATGCGGCAACCTGGGAATAAGAGGAATGGACCCCAAACTCTCAGCTGTCTCCAGGGCTTAGCTTACCCAGTCTCTAGTTTTCTGTCCGTTCATCTAGTTGCACCTTGCCTTGAGGGTTGCAGGTCATCTGTGTGAACTTATTGATGTGTTTATAAAAAGATAAAGAGAGGAGGAATACGTTTTGGTGGATGTGTGGGGGAAGGGGATGCCTCTGTGGGCCCATGCTGAGGCATCCCTTCCCCCTGAGGGACCAGTCACAGGACTGTATAGTATAGAATAGTTTATTCCGGGCATGGGGAGGGAGTCAAGAGGGTAGTAGAGGCAGAGAAAGGCAGAGAGAGAGTAAAGAAGTAGAGGCCGACTATGAGCATGGGGGTGGGGGGAATGGGGAGAGAGGGGAACTGGAAGGAAAGAGCAAGAGAAAGGAGGGGGCAGCAGCCCCTTTTACAGTGAGTCAGGCCTACCTGGCTGTTGCCAGGTAACTGTGGGGTGGAGCTTAGACAAAAATGCTAATGGCTGTGGCTCAGGCTTAGCTCTGTGAGCCTCTACCTGGGTTCATTCATGTCCAGCCTCATCCAGTGACTCCCTTTGCATCTACATCAGTGCCCTACCCCAGCCTCTTTGAACCCTGCAGCCTCTTAAACCGTTTTGTACCCATGATGTAACACACACTACACACACACACACACACACACACACACCTTCGTGTGAAGTATGTGTGATCTGAGAATTCAAACTCATTAAGACTAGAATAAAAGAATAATTTTGGATGCCAACAACCATACTATTAAGTAAAACGAAGACTACTCAATAAATTTTAATCAATGAAACAAACATAACATAATTTATTATTCTTCAACATGTTCTGACATTGTAGAAAGACAAACAAATCCATCTATGTTTCTGACATAGCACATTCATGACCTAACGGCTTCCCATGACCTCCCTACCCTGAGAGGTAATGCATGATTCAACTATATAGAAGGACCTCACTTCTGTGGGCTACAAGTCAAAGCCCCAGTCATATGGACAAATGGGCCCCATTCCCTCGCAATATGTCCAGACAAAGTCCTGCTGAAGGCCACCCTGGCCCTTGGTCTCCTGCCACTCACTGGAACATTCCTAATTTCACTGGGGTGGGGTGGGGTGGGGGTTGGGGTGGTGATGGCAGCTTCACTTGACTACAGGAAACTCCACAGGACACAGCTGAAGTCCTGTGGCCACCAGATACAGGCGGTGTCAGAGAGAACAAAGGGGACTTTCCCCAGCGCTCCCTCCTGGTACACAGCAGCCGAGGCTCCTGGAGGTGGTGGGTGGACACCGGTCACTGGGCTGCTCCCGGAGCTCTCTCAAGGCCAGGATCAACCTCTGAGCTGATTGCGGAGGAGAGTTTTCCTGAGGCTGAAGAGACAGGGCTTCCCCAGCCCCTGAGGATGAGGTCATCCTCTGTTTCAGGCTGGACTAAAAGAAAGATCCTTAGGCATAACAAAGCTAAGCCAGGAGAGAGCCTGTATGACTCACCCATAGGCCAAGCACTGGGGGTTTCCGGCCCTCAGAAGACGCAGACATAGAGGCTATTGTTCCCTCCGGAAGCCCCCTGGCACTGCAAACTCAATGGGGTCATTTTTTCTCTAGTTCTCCATCAGACAGAGTCCTCTAGTCTGCCTGGGTCCAGGGAAAGACTCAACATCCAGTCACCCTCCAGGGAATACACCCGGCCCCAAACGGCAAATCAAGGCCTGGCCTGAAAGGCAGAGAGGCTTGGCTCTTAACCATGTTAAGATTCCAAGACCCAGGAGCTGGGGAGAAGGCTTAGGAGGTAAAGGGTTTGCTGAGTGAGCATGAGGACCTGAGATCGGATCCCCAGAACCTGTGTTAAAACTGGGTGTGGTGGCATGCTTCAAGAGTTCGACTTCAAGGGATTCTGGAGGCCCCCTGGCTAGCCACACCAGCTGAAATGGTGAGCTCCAGGATTTTGTTTGAAATTTTAAGGTAGAAAGCAATAAAAGAAAGCATCCAGTGTCAACCTCTGGCCTTCGCAGGTTTATAATGCTCGCAGGAGCTTACACACACACACACACACACACACACACACACACACACACACACCAATCTCTAAATTCATTCATTCATTCAATTGTCTTCTTCTTTCCAATGGCAATAATTTTAAAAGACAAAGCTTTTATGAGGATAATGGATCTGCTCCAGCAAGGCTCAGACAGTGCCAGCTCAGGCTTTGAAGCCATGATGACTCTAGGCTTAGTCTTCTTATCTCACTATCTCACATCCCAGTCTTCAGGCCAAAAAAAAAAAAAGGCAGGGGGGGAGAATAAACTTCAAGCCAATAGAGGAAGCAGCCGATCCACTTCTATGGTAACAGACAAGGTGTTACCAGGACTGAAACACTCTGAACTCCCTCAACCCTGTCTACCCCAGGTGACATAGCTTAGGGTGGAAAGCACAGAGGCCAATGATCACAGCTGAGCACAGATGTGGGCATTAGGCTGGGTGGCTGAGGGGCCGCCCCAGCCTTCAGACACGTTAGAGGCTTGTTATGGGGGAGGAGGGAGAGGAAACAGCACAGCTTAAAGAGTTGAAAGGAGGGGTGGGAGAAGTTCGGTGGGCAAAGTAATTTGCTGAGCATGGGAAACGCAGGAGAATTGCTCCTGTGGGGCTTGCTGACCATGAACCTAGACTCTGTCTCAAGGGAATACAGTGGACAGTGACAGAGCAGGACACAGTGTGTCTTCCTCTGGCTCCTCACATGTATTACACACCCAAAGAATGACTAAGAAAAAAAATTAAAGGGGAATCCAAGTGACTAACAAGCTCACTACCTGATTACTGGAGAAACAATGGAATGCTATTTTAAACAAAAAAACCAAACCAACTAACCAATCAACAAACCTTCTAAGATAATCATACATGCAAAGTTATGGGGGAAAAAGGAACCATTGGCATAGATACCTGGACCGTCAGGTGATAGGCAAACTGACACTTTTCATTAAAAATCAGTATGTATGCTGGGTGGTGTGGTACATGCCTTTAACCCCAGCGCTTGGGAGATAGGCAAGAAGATCTTGATGAGTTCCAGGTCAGCCTGGTCTACAGAGTGAGTTCTAGGACAACCAGGAATACATAGAGAAACCCTGTCATAAACAAGCTAACTGTTGGGGAATGTTTATATGCACTATAGGTTGATTTCTGTATCCAGAGACCTGGTTACAGTTCAGACTCTTGTAAGGCACAACATTTTGTAAAGCATTGTTCTCCATCATCTCCTGATTGGTTAAATAAAGAGCTGAATAGCCTATAGCTGGCCAGGAGAGGATAAGGCAGGGTTTCCGTGCCTGGACAGAAGGAGAGCAAGAGGGACTCAGGTGGGACCCATGGAATCTCCACCAGCACACCAATGAAGATGTCAGATCGAGTCTAGGATGGCAGGTAACAGGCCACATGACCGTGAAGTAGGCCAGGCCCATTGTCAGGTTAGAATAGCTTAGTGTATACCCAGCTACAGTGCCAGAAGTTTATAATAAACATAAAGGTCCCCATGTCATTATTTCAGAGCAAGGGCAGACTTAGAAAGACCCATACTTTTACAAGAAGTGAACAAACAAAACAATTAGCATGAAATTCAGATGTGCAGGTGTTGCAAAAGGGAGTTCTGTCCCTGCTAGGCCACTGCAAAGATGTAGATGCCTCCACTGGAGACATAGATACCATAGCTATGTGTCCTGTATAGATGTCACCAAAAGCCTGGTGTGTATTTCTGTCCACACCCTTCCTAGTTTTCAGGTTCTCAGGCCCAGGGAAGGCACCAGACACCGGAGCCTGCCCACTGTTCAGTTGCTGACTCTGGTTTGAGGAAAGCTTTGGGCCAGGGTTGAAGGCTTGGAGAAGATAAGCTGTTTCAAGCTCTCAGGCTCCAGTGTGGCCTTGGGAAGCCTTCCTCCTCCCTGCCAATACTGGTGTCATATGATGTGACAAATTACTGCAAGTTCAGCAGCTCAGGACAACACCTCTTTGCTTTCTCAGGGTTCCTCAAGGCCGGGAGTGTGGACACAGCTTATCTGGATCCTTTTGCCCAGTATCACATGGAACTGAAGCTATTTGCCATTCTGTGATCTGGTCTGGAGGCTCATGTAGGAAAGAACCTATGTCCACACTCATGATTTCTTCTGCAGTGATGGGAGGGGGATAGTTTGGGGGGAAAGCAGGTGGAAGCTGCCTTGGGGTCTCAGATTTTGTCTGTAGCTCCTCTCCAAGATGGCCTCTACTGTATCCTGCTGTTATGGAGTGGTTCCCTTTTAGGAAGGGTCAGCTTCTCTTGCAAGGTTTCTTTCATGTTGGAACCAGGTTCATGCAGAAGGGTCTGCTTTGGTGAATTCAAAAGGCCTTAATTACATAGGCGAAAAATCTGGGGCTGGAGAGATGGCTCAGTAGTTGGGAGCACTGGTTGCTCTTCCAGAGGATCTGGGTTCAATTCTCAGCACCCACATGGCAGCTCACAACTGTCTGCAACTCCAGTTCCAGGGGATCTGATGCCCTCACACAGACATATAAGTCAGCAAAACACCAACTCACATAAAGTAAAAACAAATAAATCATTTTTTAAAAGAGGATGTTATTGTTGTAAACAAGAGGGTGAGAAGTCACGAGTCATCACACTGTCTGATGTTCTACTAAAGGCCCAAGGCCTCATCCTATCTACTGAGGAAAGTGTGTCCTCAAGAGATGGCTTCCTCCAGGATCTGTGGGGATGCAGTTGGATACTGGGCCACCAAGATGTACAGGGACTAGAGTAGAGGAATATAGGCAAGGCAGGTCTTGGGGGTTGGGGGACGGCTGGCTGATTACACAGGTTAGGTAAGTGAGAGGCAGAGAGAGCTGGCCCTGTGTATGCTGGTGAGGGCCTCTGAGTTTCCTTTCTTCCAGCTGACCCCAGAGGAGTACCATAGTCTTCACATCAATCTGGAGTACTGCAGTACTTCTGTCCTCCCTCCGTAGCATTACCCTCTCCATGAGAGTTTCAAAGGTCCGTAAGGGTCTGCTAAGGAGTAATGGGGCATACTGCACATCCTAACTCAGGGTCAGTGGAAGACTGTCATGGGCAGATGTGATCTCAGCCTGTCAGGCTTCCTGCTCCTAGGATCTTCTGTGTCCGGTGGGAACAAACAACCCCTCCTCCACCCATGGAACTCAGACCTGAGAATGGACCTTCGTGCCAGGTCAAAATTTCCAGGGCCCAGGAGTTTGTTCTGACCAGGGACACTCCCAGGCTGTGGTTCCTGGAGTTTCTCCATGACTTCATGATCTACTGCCACTTGGAGCTTCCAAGCCAGCTGTTACAGGCATAAAAAGTAAGTACATGCCAGCTGTGAGGTAGGGGTAGAGGAAGTCCTCATTCCCACGTTGTCTCTCATAGAGGATGAGGAGGTGGGATTTCCTCTCCTTTCTTCAGTACCGGGAGTGTTTTCAGAAACTGGGGCTGGACTCTCAGGCGCGCACCCTTCACAATATGGGCACCTCAGAACTGTTAGGGCTCAACTATCCACAATATGAGCAACACAGTCTTCCTGGTAGATCTGAGGGCACCTAGTGGGGAGGTCACTGTTGAGACCCGGCCAGCCATGCCCACGTACTGTCCTGTATATGTTGATAGTGAACGAGACGACTTGTCCAGTCTGGCCGCTCCCACAAGTCAAGCAAGGTTGGCCCCAGTGTGAGTCTAGCATTTCTTTTCTTTTTTTTTTTTTTTATTTATTTTATTTTTTTAATTTACATTCCAAATCACTTCCCCTTTCCCGTTTCCTCCCTCCCCGAAAATCCCATAAGCCCCCTTCCCTCCCTCTTTTCTCCATTCAACCCCCTCTCGTTACTCTGTCCTGGCGTTCCCCTACATCCAGTCTTTCCAGGACCAGGGGTCTCTCCTTCCATCTTCTTAGAAATCTATTGATATGCGGATTGTGTCTAGGGTATTCCGAGATTCTGGGTCAATATCCCCTTATCAGTGACTGCATACCATGTGTGTTCTTTTGTGATTGGGTTACCTCACTAAGGATGATATTTTCAAGATCTGACCATTTGCCTAGGAATTTCGTGAATTCATTGTTTTTAATTGCAGAGTCTAGCATTTCTAGTCGGTTCCTTGGAGTTTCTGGTTCTACTCAGAGTCAGTACCTACCTCACAGACTCTGGTCTCATTATGTTTGAATCCTGGTCGAATGACCACTCTCTGCATATTAGACGAGGGGATTTCTTTTGTGGTTGTAAGAGATTTACTATTAAATTTCTTCGTACAATCAGAAATAGACAAAGCTATGTTACCCTGAGAACCCTTGGCTTAGTGTGGAGCACGGGAGTTACAGCCCAATAGTGGCTGGACCTTCGTAAGTGGAGGTGGCTTGGGGGTGTCCTATGACACGCTGTGTCTAGGTACTTTGTGTCTGGAAGAAAGAAATGAGGGGACACAAGCTACCAGGAAATCAGGGCTCCCTTGTGCAGGTCTTTAAGCCTTGTTGATAAAACAATTTTTTTTTTGGTATAGAGTAGAGTTTATTCAGGGGCAGAAGATGGGAGTTAATGGAGTAGTGGAGGCAGAGAAAAGCAGGGAGAGTAGAGGCCGGCCATGACCACGTGGAGAGAAGGTGGGGGACGGGAGCCCAAGAGGGGCAGAGAGAGGCTGAGAGGAGCAAGAGAGCAGGAGCAGGAGGAATGAGAGAGATAAGAGCAAAACAATGTTAATATGAACTCAGAAGCGAACTTTAGGATCATTTTATTTGAGCTTGAGAGAAAACCCACATTGTAGACAGGCTGTAAAGAGCAGCTCTGGGAGATGGAGAAGGGGAAGAGAGAAGGCAGCCGCGGAGGCTTACACGCAGCTGTGTGGACAAGCAGAGAGGGTGTGTTCTAAGAGAGAAATCCCAGGGCAAACTCCATTGGGATTCAGGTCCCTTTGCAAGGAAGAGGTAGAAAGAGAAAGGGGGAAAGAAAAATCACCTCCGAGTTAGAACTCAGGAGAGTGGGCAGGCTCAACAGCGAAGTTCTGTCAGTAATGACCTGGAGGGAGGAGCCTCGGGGTAAGTACATTATCTCATTAAGGAATAATTATTTCTCCCCTCTCAACACATCATCAGGAGTGGTCTCTAGGCCAGCTGACTGATTGATAGGCCTAGTTAGAGTAACTTCAGAGATAGTAACAAGTAATACTGTAATCTCTAGTAATGAGTAATACTGTAATCTCTGGAGCAGAATTAAATGTCATGTCTCTAACCAGGGGCCAGAGGAGGGACTCAGATTCTGTTTAACAAAGTCCTGGTACTTTCTTCCACCTATTCATATGATATTTTACTTATTAGTTAATTAATTAATTAAGTCAGGGTTTCTCTATGTAGCCCCTGGCTGTCCTGGAACTTTCTCTGTAGACCAGGCTGGCCTTGAACTCAGAGTTCTACTGGCTTTTGTCTCCCGAGTGTTGGGATTAAAGGCTTGTGCCACCACTGCCTGGCTTACGTATTAATTATCAATTAGTTAATTATCATGTAAGGGTATCTCAAGGTAACCCTATCTATTCTGGAACTCTATAGATAGGGGCTGGGGTTAAAGGGTGTACTACTCTGCCTGACCTCACGTGATATTTTTTAAATCTTAAGGAAGTGGTGTCATGATGCTTCCTTTTCTGCAAATTGGAGTATTGTTGTGGAGATGAAGGTGGAGTCCAAACATTATCATAAAGGAAGAGTCTGACCTTACTGACCTTCATGCTTGCTAATGCAGGTCTAGCTAGTAACACCTGGAAGGCAGCCATCAGCCCAGAGAGTTTGTCAGGGATCGCAGAAGGCCAGGATGGTCTGACCTAGCAAGCTTGTAGGAGAGAAACTGCTCTCATCTCTGGATTCAGGGGTACCCCTCTCTCCGTGTTCAAGGACTGGCCAGGGAAGACCTTGACCAACCAACCATCCCTACAATTATTTAGCTCTCGGCTTTGGTCCCTGCTGACTAAGCTTGCCTGCTCCACTCTCTTGAGCCCTGAACTTGATCTTAGGATTTCCTCATCTCTGTCTCCCTTCCCCACCTCCACACACAGCATAGACTCTAGGTAGGGGTGTAGGGGGCAAAGCCAGGAAACAGCAGGGGCACGGACTGTACCTCCAGGAGCCTGGCCAAGGCTAGTCGTTGTTGCTTACAGAAATGCCTGCCTGGCTTAGTGGTTAGGTCAGTTGTGAGCTCACCTTTGGGTGAGGAATTCACCCCTGGGAAGGGGAATCTGATGATTACACAGTCCTGAAGCCTGAGTCATGCTTGGCTGGGGACCAGTCTTCTGGAATGTGTTTGGGTCACTGGGCTTCAGGGAAAAGCAAGGGCTACTACTTACTCTGCATCAGGCTAGCCCCAAGGCCAATGGCTGAGGGCTCCTTTCACAGGGGTCCCATTATTAGATATTCTGCAAATCAGCTATTTACATTAGGATTCCTAAGAGTAGAAAAATTACAGTTATGAAGTAGCAACAACAATAATTGTATGGTTGGGGGCTCACTACAACATAAAGAACTGTAGGTCACAGCATTAGGAAGGCTGAGAACCACACTGTAGTAGGATATTGCCACAAGACCCGCTAGAGGAAGATTGGACCAAACTGCTACAGTTTCTGCCTCGTTTAGAGCTGCCTTTAATTGCTCTCATGGACAAAATTGAAGAGGGGCAGGCCTAGCAGGGTCCTGGAAGAGGAACCACTCCTTCACTTGCCCTTATCACAGGCTTCCAGGGGTCATGGTTTCATGAGGCCCTGGCCTCTCTGACTCTCCTCAGAATATGGTTGTTAAGTCTGAGTTCTTTGCCCTGGTCCTATCCAAGAGTCTGATGTACAGTCCTTGTTTTTTGATCTATGTCGAGCATGGGCCACTGCTGCTAGGGAAACATACTACCCAATGGCTGTCATCACTGAGGACTTGTCAAAGGGCTAAGTACTGTGCTGGGCCTTTCACTGAGTGGCCCCATGCTCTGGCTGCTGGGGCAGTTCTGGGCCACTAGGGTGTTCGGAGAAAAAAAAAATATAGCTCCCACTTTAAGGGAATGAGATTATTTATTCTCAGTCAAACATGAGTGACTATGGCCCAGGAATGTCGATTCAGGTGGCCCCAAATAGTGTGTTCCACAGTGGAAGCAGTTACACTATGTGAGCCTTTATAGTCACAGAGGGACAGTATTGCCAAATACAGTTATGAGGACTGCAGACAGGTATGTCACAGCAAAGTGGGGAAGTCTCCGGTACAAGTTTTAGATGTTATGCAATGACATTCTTAGCTTTTAGGTTGGTGGAGGACAGGGATCTGTTAAATTGACACATTCCAGAGGTTTTATCTGATAGTTGAAAGGATGTTGGATCAAACCAGACAATGAATGGCTACTAAATGCACTTACAGATAGTCCAAGATAACTCCAAACCCCTAACATTCCAGGTCTCCACAAGTGGGAAGCATGAGTCACTCAGTCCTGCAGTCTCATGTAGGTGTGGCTTTACTCTGGAAACTTCAGTTAATAGATAATTTTTCACAGTGTTCCAGCTGAAAGGTAATTCTATACCTACCTGTACTTTCTGGGAAGCCTTATATTGTTTTGTATTCGAGCCCCATAGTATCTAACGAGAAGAGTAATATCAACATTTTAACATGAAGAAAACTGAGGCTATGTGAAGTGACTTGCCCAAGACCACACAGTCAACAAGGGGTACATCTGGAAGTTGTTGGGGACTCAACTCTTGACTTCGGAATGGTTTGGCTAGGCAGCCAAGCGAACTTCCTGAGATCCTTTGCTTGATGCTTTGAAGGACCTAGAGCGGGTATCTCCAAATGCTATAAAGATGGAGTCCTGTAGTTAATTCTCGTCCCAGTCCCACCCCTTGGTGCTTGGTTCTTTTCCTTTCCTGGAAAGGCAGTCTGGGCAAAGGTCCTTTGCACAGCAATTGCATGACACAAGAAACATCACTGTGCTTACCATGTGGCAGGGGTTGCACAGGGTCCCATTGCTGGATCTCCACACCAACCCTGCCAGCTAGGTGTTAGGAAACTCCTAACAGGGAGAGGCAAGGCAGAGGCTGGTGTCCAGGGATGCCAGCTTGTGCTGAGTGAACTCTCTATGGTGAGGTATGCACTGTGGAGCTTGGCAATGGAGTCCTGTTTGGGCCCTAAGGGTTGGGGTTCTTCTGATTCCAGAGTAGAGACACAAATGGCTTCATTTGTGTCATGTATGACCATGCATGAACCCCCAGGCTTCGCTTCCTACCAGGGAGCTGGGCTCTCTACCCTTTGAGCTGATCTTCACAACACACATTCTCTACGAAAAAGAGACTTGGATAGTGTTTGTATTTCTTGGTTAGGAACGGTCAGACATCATTTAGAACAGATCATAGACATCTCTAAGCCACTGCAGCGGAGGAAAGAGCAATTTCTGTAACCCATCCCCCTGCATGGATCTACCCTCCCCCACTTCATCCCCTTCCCCATCAACATTCTGGTCTCTGGGGAGGAAGGATAAAGCAAGTACATTGCAGATGTTCCCAGGAAAACATATTTAGGAAAAGACTGTTTTCTCAAACGTTACCAAAAATAGAGAAATGAAGAAGAGGAAAAGGCCCTCTGACCCACTTAAAAGGGTCATTTCCCAATCATGGACATGGCAGAAAAGGAAAAGTCCAACAGCTGGGGCATAAAAACGCAAATCTCTGCCACACCAAAAGCCATCGAAAGCCAAATGAAGGAGTAGAACATAAACACAGGGGCTATTTGATGCCTTTGTGGGTAAAGGCCCATGCTGCCGTGCTTGAGAGCCCGTTCTTTGGAGCACACAGGGTAGAAAAAGGCAACTGACTGACTCCACGTTGTCTCTTGACCTCCACGTGTATGCAGTGGCACGTGCGTGTCCACACGCACACACACACACACACACACACACACACACACACACACACACTAAATAAAACTAAAAAGTGTGAATATAAACAAATATCAAAATGATAATTCATAGCTCAGGAAATAATTTCTCAATAATAAAATCGAAACCCGGTTAGAGGGGCTAGAAAGATGGTTAAGGCACAAGAGGCTGAGTTTCACCTCCAGCATTCACATCCAAAAAAGAAAAGAAAAGAAAAAAAGCTGGATGCCTATAATCTCAGCACTGTGGAGGGAGAGTCAGGCACATCCCTCAGGGCTCACTAGCCGGCCAGTCTAACCTGCTTAGCGAGGCCCAGGCCAGTGGGAGAGCCTGCCTTAAAAACCAAGGTGGACAGCTCCAGAGGAACAATAATGAGATGGACCTCTGGACTCCACACTTACACACATGGTCCCATACTTACATACCCAAAACCAGGTTAGATAGCAAGCACCCCTACCCCCACCCCCACCCCACCTCACCCCCCTGCAGGGCCAGTAACTAAATATACAGCCTTAAGCACGTGAAGAGGCAAGCGCTTGACCATGAACTACAGCCCAAGACCTCAAAGAAACACGGTGAGGAAAGAAGATACTTCAAAAAAATAATAATAATACTGATTTCATAATTGTGTTTTAATTGTTGTTGCTTGTCACATAACTTATAATTCTGAATTACCATTATTTGCCTTTCAAATAATAAATTTCTCTTTACTGGTATTACCCTAAGTTGGAGCAAACCAGAATTCCCTCAAAGGGAGGCACTCAAGCCAGGGGCAGCCCTTCTGGAAACCATCTGACAAATGCATCAAGGAGATTTTGCAAAAAATATAGTGGAATTCTCTCTGAGGTAATAACTTAGACTTTTAGACAAAAATTTATGTGCAGATTTGATCAATAAAGAGGATGTTGAATACTAAAAAAAAGTAGAAACCCAGATGTTCTAAAATACATAATTATACATATTATGATACATCTGTAGGATTACATAGCCATTTCAAAGAGTTTTTGAGGCATATTCATGCAAAGGAAAAAGAACCATAAAATATTAATGCAAAAAAAGGCTATGATTCCAACTTGGAAAAGTATGTCTGTCTACACATTTTATATACATATATATATATATATACTTACGCACATGTGTGCACATGAACAAACAATGTGATCTTATAGAAATTTGGCCACATAGCATGGTATAGTGGCTCACATCTTTATTCCTAGCACTTGGGAGGGAGGCAGAGGCGGGTGGGATCTCTGAGTTGGAGGCCAGCCTGGTCTACAGAGTAAGTTCCAGGACAGCCAGGGCTACACAGAAAAACCCTGTCTCGAAAAACCAACCAACCAACCAAACAAACAAACAAAGAAAGACAGTGGTAGTCTCGTGGCAAACCAATAGCCTGAGAGTATCTGGACTGGTGTGTTGAGAATAGTTCTACCAAGCAGGGTACCATCCTAGTGATCAACGGCTGCGGAGAATCTGGCCAGTGCCTTGGCAGGGGGATGGCTACTCTGCCTTGAGAACAGACATTTATCCCTGCTGACATTTATAGACCTCTCATGATATGCTCTCCTGTATCCAGTGATCCAAGCCGTAGGATACCTCAGAGTAGGTATGGGAGCTGCTTTAATGTTAGTACTTGGTGGCTAGGCTACAAACATTAAGGCACTCCATGCTGGACACCAAAGCAGTTAACAGATCTCTTCAAGATGTTCTTTTTAAGAAAGAGGCTAAAATACAAGGTTAAAAGATTGATTAATTGTGTGAGGGGGACTTGGATGGGGGCTAAGATCAGGATGCAAAGTGAATACATAAATAAATTAATGGGAAAACGATTGATTTATTTTATATCATTGTATGAGTGTTTTGACTGCAGGTATGTATATCTGGCGCTGGAAGAGGCCAAAAGAGGTTGTTGTATCTCTTGGAACTGGAGATCATTGTGAGCTGCCATATGGGTGCTGGGAATTGAAACTGGGCCCTCTGGAAGAACAGGAACTTCTCTTAACCACTAAGTTATCTTTCCAGCCCCTAAAATATAGTTGTTTTTTTTTAATTTTATTTATTTATTTATTTTGGTTTTTTTGAGACAGGGTTTCTCTGTATAGCCCTGGCTGTCCTGGAACTCTCTTTGTAGACCAGGCTGGCCTCGAACTCAGAAATCCGCCTGCCTCTGCCTCCCAAGTGCTAGGATTAAAGGTGTGCGCCACCACCGCCCGGCCTAAAATATAGTTAATAATATATGTTTGGGTTAAAAGTTATATTACATTATTTTCTCTATGCTTTTCTATACTTTAATCATTTTCTATATCAATTACACATTACAATTAAAGCATAAAGGTTGCTGGGCATAATGGTGCACTTCTTTAATCCCAGCACTTGCGAGGGAGACAGAGATAGGAAGATCTCTGTGAGTTTGAGGCCAGTCAAGTTCATATTATAATTTCCAGACCAGCTAGGGCTACATAGTAAGACCTTATCCAAAATAAACAACAACCGCAACAAAATACACACATATATAGAAAGAAAGAAAATAGCAAAAAGGTCATACACATGAGCCAGGTGGTGGCAACGCCTTTAATCCCAGCACTTGAGAGGGAGAGGCAGGCAGATCTTTGAGTTCAAGGCCAGCCTGATCTCCAGAGTGAGTTCTAGGACATCCAAGGTTGCACAGAGAAACCCTGTCTCAAAAACTAAAGTAATAATAATAGTAAGGACAATAAAATGTGTTCTTATTACTTTTTTAGAATTCTCACCAATTTCATACATGTATACAATGTATCTTGATCATATCCACCTCCATTCCCATAGGACCCCTTACCCCACTTCTTCCTTTTACCTTCATTTCCTCCCCGTCTCCTTCTCTGCTGCTACTTCTTTGTAAGCCACAAAGTTCAGTTAGTGCCACCTGCAGGTACAAGGGACTGGGGCCCATTCACCTCCTATCTGTCCATCACATAGGCAAGCCACCAGCAGAAACAGTCCAAAGAAAGACTCCCCCTTCCCAGCAGCCATCAACGGCCAACAGCTCCTCAGCTAGAAATGGGCCTTCATATGTCTCTCTAGTCCATGATGGGATGCTGGTCGGTTTGGTCTTGTGCAAGTCTTACAGGGTGACCACAGGGGCTGTGAGCTCATGAATATATTACTGGCCATGCCATGTCCAGGAGACAGCATTCCATAGCACTCTGCCCATTCTCTCTCTGTACCTCTCTCTCTTCTGCAATTTTTGTCCCCCAAATGATGTTTTCCTTTTGTTCTTTCTTAATGATTTATTTGTGCATGTGCATATGTGTGTGTGTGTGAGAGAGAGAGAGAGAGAGAGAAATATATATATATATATGAGTGCTGGTGCCCTCAAAGACCAGAGGCATTGGATCCCCTGGAACTGGAGTTAAAAACGTCTATAAGCCTGATGAGTGCTGGGAACCCAAATCAAGTCCTTTGTAAGAGCAATTGGCACTCTTTTGTTCTTTTTCTTTTTTCTCCCCACCCCTGCTCCGGCCCTGCTTGCTCTGGCCTTATTTATTTATTTTATGCATATGAATATACCATTGCTCTCTTCAGACACCAGAAGAGGGCGTTGGCTCCCATTACAGATGATTGTAAGCCACCATGTGGTTGTTGGGAATCGAACTCAGGACCTCTGGAAGAGCAGTCGGTGCTCTCAACCAGTGAGCCATCTCTCCAGTCCCCACTTACCACTCTTACCCAATGAGATCCCACACTGATTTCTTGCAAGTCAAAAAGTCTCCTGAATGATTCTGAACTAGCTTTTCTCCTCTAGGAACTGACAGGGCTGAGGTCACAGCTCTATCTTGGCAGAGGACTACAGCCCAGCATGGGAGCTCACAGTCTATTCCTCTCTCTGACTGATCTGCACAATCCCAGGAAGCTAGCTGACCAACAAACTCAGGGTGAGGGCAAAGGTCATTTAAGAGGGCTTGCTTGCCTATGAGCCCTTTAACTTCAATGACACACTTTCTAAAGACACCCATTGCCATGATTCAGGGTTTAGGTTGTTGTCTTAGTCAATGTTCTACAGCTGTGAAGAGATACCATAACTGTAGCATCTCTTATCAAGGAAAACATTTAATTGGCGCTTGCTTACAGTTTCAGAGGCTTAGTCCATAGTCATCATGGTGGGAAGCATGATCTCCTGCAGGCAGGCATGGTGTTGGAGAGGTAGCTTGAACATTCTACATCTAGATCCAGAGGCAGCAGGAAAGGGAGAGAGAGAGAGAGAGAGAGAGAGAGAGAGAGAGAGAGAGAGAGAGAGAGAGAGAGAGAGCCTTGCTTGAGCTTTTGAAACCCCTAAAGCCCACCTGCAATGACACATTTATTCTAACCAGGCCACACCTCCTAATCCCTAATTACCTAATACCTAATACTTAGGTAACGCCACCCCCTAATGACCAACCATTCAAATATCTGAGCCTATGGGGGTCATTCCTATTCAAGCCACCACAGGTATGCTATGCAGTTGATGTATCTGGTCTCTCCATGGAGAGAAGCCAGACTGTCCATGGTTGTCCTGTGACTTTCTTGGGGACCAGAAGTTTGTTAAGCAAGCATGAGGTCCTGAACTCAGACCCCCAGTAACCGCATAGAAGCTGGATGTGGTAGCTGGCATCTGTAATCCCTGCACTCTTATACAATATAGGGAGGTGGAGATGGGAGAATTCCTGGGAGCTCATAGGCCAGCTAGCCTGGTGTATACACTTCAGATAAGGCTCTGTCTCAAACAAGTGAAGTGAAAAGACGTGAAGAAGACTGATACCTGGCAGTCCTCTGATCTTTAGACGTGAGCTGTGGAACACACACCCCACTTACACATAGCCAACAGCTAGGCTCCAACAGTTTGCAGATGCCCATACAATATAGGCATCAGAATTAAAGTCCGTCCCAGGCTACAAAAAGCCTCAGAGTGAGCCTGCCTCCTCCCATCCATCCCAGTAGCCACCATCACCCAGAATCTGGGATCTTAGGAGTTAGAAGCTGCCATGGTACACAGCTGGCACATCTGTTACCGAGGCTCTGTGCCCATACTACGTGCTGCCTGTCACTTGCCTCTTTGGGTCCTCGTAAAATCATTTCTGAGCAGTAAGCATAGCTACAGGCAGCTGGGTAGTGGAATCTGTAAGTCTATCCCAGCTAGCAGGTTGCAGGGAACACATTTCCCATTGTGTCCCTGTATAATCAAAGGGCACAGAGATCAGAAATTGACCATGGAGGAAGCTGGCTTCCCTTTTCCTAGTCTGCTTACTGGAGGGTGAACAGGTTTGCAGGGGAGCTTGTACTGTTCCAGAGTAACCATGCTCTTACAACAACAGTCCAGCAGATCTCTCCATTCCTTAGGATTGATTCTCAGGAAGTCATTCTGCTGAACTCAGGTCTACAGTGAGTCTCTGGGGCAGGCATTGGAGGAATGCACAGAGGCCCTGGACCCTGTAGTACTAATTGCGAGGAGACAACCCCCCCTCTCTCCTGCATAATAACCCTAAAGGAAACTAATTTTAGAAGATAGAAGATCACAGTGATCACAGCATTCTTGGACGGGAGATAGATGAGACACCGCTGATGACCATCTACTTACAAACGCTTTCCTAATGTTCTTTTCCATGTTCCTTGTTTCTAAAACTGGGGCAACCCATCACCACGGCTAGCTAAAATGAGTTGCATCTTATATATGGACTCTGCTAGCTCTATTATAGCCGCCAAGAGCACTGAGTCGATAAGGATTTTGATCAAGGTTCAATCCATTTATAACAGGAAGAAAGTGCGGTGGTCCATTAGTGATGTCTGCTATGGGTGCAAGCAGGAAGGTGAGGACTCAGCGCTAAAAGGTGTTAAAAGGTGGGTGAGTGACGTGAGTTCACTCTGGGATAAGACTGTCTAGGGAAGGATTAATGATAGAAAAGGGAGAACACAGGGGAAGAGAGCAGGCCTCAATTGAGTATCTACCGGCATTAACAATCCTTATTAAGTTTAGGAGACTCTGAGGTCATGAGTGTGGCCAGTTGCCTAGGATGACCTTCATGACCTAGTGGGAGCCTGCTTTTTCCTTAGACCTGTGCTGAGCTCACAGGGCAGTTCATGGTCTTGCCTTGAATTTTGTTTCCTATGTGATTATGGTGCTTGGTGACGGAGCCTTGGGCTTGGATCAGAACGGACATGCTCGCTAAGCCTGGTCAAGCATCTGCTGAAGCTGGCTGGGACTGAGGTCTCCTGTCTTAATCCTTTCCATAACCAAGAACTATACACAAGGGGCTATCAACAATGAAGGTTATTTGCCATTGTTCTGGAGTCAGGGAAATCCAAGATCAAGGTACTATTGGATCAGTTTTGGTGGAGGGCCTAGTCTCTGAGTCACACCTATGACTACAAGAGGCTAGACGTTCTCTTTGTCCTCGTGTCTAAGCACACGTCTCAGCCATGATCATGGGCTGTACCACGAGGACCCGATCTTTTCTTACAGGCCTTACCTTCTAATATCCTTACCTTGGGATACGAATTGTACCATTGAGTGGGAGTGGGATACAAGCGTTGAGACAAAGGACCTCTTCTGGTCAGACACGGAGCCCACCACATATCTCCTACAAAGGTAGGAGACATTCATGGAACAAGTGCCTTGGCCTCCTGGGGAGGAGAACCCAATACTACTAGACCTGCTTTCCCACCTGGAGGTGTAGGTTATGGTAGGCTGCTGTGTTCTACTCTTCAGGTGGTAGCTGGAGCCTGCAGAGAGACCATGATCCCAGGGTTGTGTCCGCCCAGAGGACAAGTGCTTCTGTGTTTATGCATTGTTCCCTCCTAGCCACATCTAGCTTCATCGCCACAAGACAGTTTTAGTGCTGTCATTAAGGGATGACTGGGGTTTAAGGCTGCTGCTGCCCAGGAGTGATGTTTCCTTTCTTTCTTTATTTTTAATTGAAAATAAAGTATTTTTCATACAGCATATTCTGACCAAAATTTCCCCTCCCTAATCTCCTCCCAGATCCTCCCTACCCTTCCAACTCCATGCTTTCTTTCTCTCTCTCAGAAAACAAAAAGGCAAATAAAAAGACAGACAAGAATAAGACAAAACAAACAAAAAGAAAGAACACGAGGAACTTCATACACACACAGAGAGACACACATATACAAGCAACACCCATGAAAACAAATTTGGTGCCGGGTGGTGGCGCACGCCTTTAATCCCAGCACTCGAAAGGCAGAGGCAGGCAGATCTTTGAGTTCAAGACCAGCCTGGTCTACAGAGTGAGTTCTAGGACAGACATAGCTACACAAAGAAACCTTAGTTTAAAAAAAAAAACAACAAAAACAACAGCAACAAGAAACCTGTAAAACTGGAAACCATAATATAGACGTAGAAAACCGGTAAGGTTTTTTAAAAAGGGGCTGGAGAGATGGCTCAGTGGTTAAGAGCACTGACTACTCTTCTAGAGGTCCTGAGTTCAAATCCCAGCAACCACATGGTGGCTCACAACCATTAATGGGATCTGATGCCCTTTTCTGGTGTGTCTGAAGACAGCTACAGTGTACTCACATAAAATAAATCTTAAAAAAAAAGTCAAAGCAAAGCAATGTAAGAGAAAAGGGGGGTGGGTGGAGAAATGGCTCAGCGGTTAAGAGCACTGACTGCTCCTCCAAATGCCCTGAGTTCAAATCCCAGCAACCACATGGTGGCTCACAACCATCCTTAACGAAATTTGACACCCTCTTCTGGAGTGCCTGAAGACAGCTACAGTGTACTTACATATAATAAATAAATAAATCTTTAATAAAAAAAGTCTCCAAAAATACCATTGAGTTGGCTTTGTGTTGGCCACCTACTGCTGGGAATGGAGCCTGCCCTTCAGTGTGCTTTGTACACCCAGTGAAGTCCCTTGGAGAAACTTGGTTGGGGATGGGAGCTTATGTCTTTGACCCCATCTCAGCACTGGGACTCTCTCTTTGGGGTCTCTGCAGGCCCTATGCGTGCTCGAATGGCTCCTTTGTAAAAGGGTGAATTTGCTCTTAGTCCTTTGTCTTTGCTCAGATTTTCTATATGAAGATTAGTAAGGAAGCCCTCACTAGAGGCAGCAAGGGACTGTGGACTTGCCAGCCTCCAGAACAGTGGTTCTCAACTTTCCTAATGCTGCGATCCTCTATTCCTCATGTTACAGTAACCCCCCCACCATAAAATTACTTTGTTACTATTTCATAACTGCAATTTTGCTACCATTATGAATGGTGATGTAAATATCTGATATTTGATCCCTATGGGGGTCATGACCCACAGGTTGAGAACCACTGCTCTGGACCATTAAGCCAGCTATCTCCTTCAGGTGGTAGCCCCTGTGTCCACCCAGAGGACAGGTATGTCTGTGTCTATGCATTTGTTCCTTCCTCGATCCCAAAACAGAGATTCTGATACAGCTGCATAGCCAAGATCTGTCAACAGTAGCAGAGTCATAATACAGATCTGATGTCACCCATAGCACCCTGGGGAATTAGTTTAGGGACTTCCACTCAGGTAAAGCAAGATTCTTGGTTTCAAATGTAGGGAAGAATTTCACTACTAGGCAGTATGAAGCAGAACTCTGTGTGTGTGTGTGTGTGTGTGTGTGTGTGTGTGTGTGTGTATAAAGGCATTTAAAGTAGAGTGTAAGCACAGGGCCTAGGACAAAGAGAGGATGTCTAGTAAGGCACACTTGAGAGCATGGGTGTATCATCTCTCTCTCTCTCTCTCCATCCTTCCCTTCCTTCCTCCCCTCTCCCCCTTCCTCTGTTTTGTTTTGCTTTGTTTTGGTTTTTCAACCAAGGATTTTTCTGTATAGCCCTGGCTGTCCTGGAACTAGCTCTGTAAACCAGGCTGGCCTCGAACTTGCAGAGATCCACCTGCTTCTGCCTCACAGGGATTAAAGGTGTGTGCCACTACTGCCGGCCGAGGGACCCCTTTCTTTTCTCATGCCCTTGTAATATTCTCTGTCTTACTCTCCTGCCTTGGTACCTCTGTCTGATTCACACAGAAATGCCTCACGTATTAGCGATATCACTGGCTCCGCACCAGCTACTGTCCAAAGCCGTCATTCCCCTTTCTTCCCTCTGTTCCTTCTCCTTCCATGGCCACTGGAGAGTCAGTTAAACACAAAAGGAACAAAGAGGGAGAAGGAAGGTTTGAGCAGTGCTCATGGCAGCCATGACTCTATCCCAAGTCCTCGCTGGCCGCTGGGCTTCCTTTCCTAGGGCCATGTGGTCCTTCCCAGCAAGGTTTTGCTCCTTTCTACACCCGTGCTTTAGAACCTCGGACTGCTCTGCGGCACACATGCAGATGAGACAATTAACTTCAAAGTCAAACAAACCTCTAGCCAGATTGTCCTTGAGGTCCCCTGCTGGGCAGAGAGGTGACTTTATCTATAAACTATGGTGATCCTTGCAGGCTTGACCAGGTGAGGAAACCTGTGGCTCAGAAACTTCCAAGTGGTAGGAAGAAGTGCCACTGCCTGGCTAAGGCTTAGACTATTTCTGTGAACTCGTGTACTTACAGCTGTTTTTTCCTTGATGTACTTAATACCTTGGCCCTGGAGTCTTCCTGTGGGGAGCCTGGAATATAAAGTCCAGCATTCCTTTTCTTTCCTTTGGGGTCTTGAAGCATGTCTACCAATCATAGACTTCTTGAGTATTCTTAACGTTGACGAGTTGCTGAGTTAGCTCAGCTGTTAATGGCACTGTAAGCCACAGCCTGAGTCTATATGGAGTTCAACCCTGGAGTCTATACGGAGGAAGCAGAGAACTGACTCCTGCATGTTGTCCTCTGACCTCCACCACCACTACCACCACTACCGGCACACACACACACACACACACACACACACACACCCCACCACCACCACAACCACCTCCACCAGCAGCAGCAGCAGCAGTACCACTATCGCAAACATATACACTACCACTAGCAGCACCACCACCATCACACACACACACACACACACACACACACACACACACACCCCAACACCCCCCCAGCACCACCACCATCATCACACATACACCACCACCACCACCAGCACATACACACCTACCCACACACACATACACATACACACACATACACACACACACACACACACCCCAGCACCCCCCCCAGCACCACCACCATCATCACACACCACCACCACCACCACCAGCACACACACACCTACACACACACACACACACACACACACGCCCCACTACCACCACCACCATCATCAACACACATACACTCCCACTCCTGCCTGACTCTCTTATCTTTTGATACTATCTGCTTTGATATCCTGGAACAGCCCCTTCTCATTTTATTTTCCTGGAAAACTAGTCATCTTCTAAGATTCTATATAAACTCTTACTTTCTCTGGGAAGCTTCTACAATGGCTTAAATCTTTGTGTTCCCCGAATTTATATACTAGGCTTTGGGGGTCTCTGGGAGGGGATTCATGTCTTTAGAAAGAGGACCTAGAGACCCCCTTTCCCCTTTCCCAGTGAAAGGACCCAGTAAGAACACTCCCTATGAGCAGACATCAGTTCCAGGCAGCTCCAGTCAGTGCTGCCTTGATCTCGAACCCCAGTTTCCAGAACTGGGCAGAACAGATTTCTGCTCCACATAAGCCCCATCTGGTCTATAGGTTTTTTTGTTTTGTTTTGTTTTAATTGCAGTCTGGAAGGACTCAGGTGTTTGTCCCCATGGGGTGGTGGTGGCAGGATGGTCATTTCTTCCCCTTCCTGTAATCTCCAAACCTCTCCCACCTTTCTTTTATACAACTTTGGTCTTATTTTGGGTCCCAGTGTCCTTTATTTCACAATCCCTGAGCTGGGTCATCATAGCTTCTCCTGGAACCTTTGGTAGAACTTGGATCACATGGGTGTTTAGGACCCAGCTCAGGGCTTCCTAGAAGGCTACACAAAGAGGCTTGAGCTGGAGTCATCATGTGTAAACGCTCTAGAGGGCCATATCAGACTGGCCCAGATAAGACCGGAGGTGCCCATCTCTACCCCAGACATAGGCTCCCTCGAGTTTATGACTAGTCCTTGAATATGGAGTTTACAGTCAGGAGCAGGGTGATGTTATTGGCTACTGCCCAGCAAAACATAGGCATCTGTTCTATGACTCTGGAGTCAAAGGTCACTTCCTGGCTCACTGTTGAGGTTTGGTTTGTTGCTATGTTATGTTAATATTATGTAATGTTAAATTCTGTATCCCAAGGTCTAACTGCCTCAAGACGAGGAGATCCTCACGTATACCAGCTTTTGTTATATAAACCTTGCCTCCCCTACCCCTGCCTCCAGTTATCCATGATTATAAAGATGCTTAGAGCTTGTAGCTGGGCAGAAGACAGGTAGGTGGGGCTTTGATTCCCAGGCTAGGGGTCTGGGGTAGAGACCATCAGGAAGAGAGAGGGAGAAGAAGGAAGGAGGTAGCATAGGGTAGGCAGATCATGAGACCACCATGAGAGCCGACCAGTTGGAGTAGGAGTGGCCCAGGCAGAACATGGCAAGCGATATCTCGGGGTTAATGACAGGGAAGTAGACAAAATAGGACAGAGGGTTGATATCTGCCCAGCTCTAGGGCTTTAAGGCATATTATAAATATAAAGGGTTTGTGTCTTTTATTTGGGAACTTTACGATCTAAGGTGTGGTAGAAACCCTTCAAAATAATATTTACCACAAAAGGTCACTGTGATCTAGTCCTCAGTAGATCTAATTCTGCCCCAACTTTACGGTTTATGTTTGGGGGGCTAAGGAAGGTCTTGTGTAGATTTAGTGTCCTGGATGGATTTCCATGTGACCCAGATCCACCGTAGGCTTGCGTGGGCATCACTATGCCGCTAGCTTCTTCTCAAGGCTGTGAAAAGACAGAAGATAATTTGAAAGAGATAGTGTTGAAGCTGAGTGGCAGGATCCTTATGGATGCCCTGAATGTACTGCCAAGAGGGTCCCTCAGCTGGGGAAGCTCTCTTAGTGATTTTACAGGTCCTAGGTGTTAGGGACGTAGGTAAGAACTGAAGCAGGGGAGAGAAACATTGATTAAACAAACCAACCAACCACCCTGAACCTGTTGGATGTGATTTCTCTGGTTCAGGAATCTCGAAGTACTGATGTACTTCTGTGTCCTGCGATGTTGGGGGTTGTTTGAGAGCTGCCCGGCTTTCCTTTTCCTAGAAGGCAAATCATTATCTGTCTTCAGAATTACACTGGACTTTCTATGACTACTGTGGCCAGAGGGCTGGGTGGGGAACAGGCTGTGTCTGCAGGTAGCTTAATGCCTAGTGCCAGGCCCAGCCTGGGGGCAGTGCAGTGACCTAGCCAGGAAGTTAATCAGCTTGGACTCTTGGGTGGGGTGCCAGGGAAACCTCCCTCTATGACCTGTCTTTAAAGTCAGCATTAATATCATCTGGATTCATTTCTTTGATCATGGTGCTCTTTAAATTCTTCTTGGAAACGTAGAAATGTTCCTCTGAATTTTTCTCTGGTGGAGGGGACAGAGGGACCAGGATGGAAAAGTCAGATGCTAGGAAACAGAAGGGGAGACAGTGGCGATTACGGAAAGGAGAGCTGGTGTGGAACCAGATATTGAGTCTGGAGCCAAAGGTCTTGCCACTGTCCCAGGACAAGTTTCTAAGACTTGCTAAGGAGACTGCTGCACCCAGTGAAGGCTTCTCTGTTCATCTGTCCAAACTCCTGGCATCCGGTCCAGGCAGAGGCTATTGGGATTCTGAAACCACAAGTAGGGCAAGAAGATGGAAGACCTGTCAGGGCTCCAGGCTGATCGAGGACACAGTGCAGGAGGTCCACATGTCCCTCTCCCGTAGCCACCCCCTGGAGCAGGGAAGGACATCCCTTGCTGGCAGTGCTGCTGACCTCAGGCAGCCAAAGGGACACCCACAGCCTAGTGAACTGCCTGGGCTCAGGCCCAGCTGAGGACATGGATTTGCGTCATCCCCAATCATCCAGGCCACTTAGAGTCAAGCAAAGGAGATTTAGATGATTTAAAATAAGATTTGCACACGTTCCAAGCCAGGATTCTGTCTGAAGAGGGAGGGTGCTGGGATTGTCTATAGAGGCCAACAAGTTTAGCCTTGTCTGTGCTCTTTCTCTCCCTCCTTCCCTCCCTCCCTTCCTCCCTCCCTCCTTCCCCCTCCCTCCCTCCCTCCCTCCCTCCCTCCCTCTTTCTCTCTCTCTCTCTTTCCCCAAAGAAAAATATAAAAATATATTTACGAACAACTTACGCAGCAACAATAACAAAACACACACACACACACACACACACACACACACACACACACTTTTTTTTTCCATGAAAAAAAAAGATTTAAAGAACTTCCAGAAAAAAAAACCCACAAAAACAAAAACGTAACTGCTTTTAAACAGATTCCAAATGGGATCCTTTCCGGAAGTGCCTGTGTGTGTGTGTCGGGGAGGGGGAGTTCTGCATTCAGACTATGTTTTTTAACTGCTGATTGGTTTGGAGTCAGCTAGTTTCATGGGTCTCAATTTCACCATTGATATTTCTCACTGGGAGATGGCAACAGAGAACCTTGGCTGTATACAGTAATGAGTAGCCTTTCTGCTCAGGTTCCTTGTGAATATCCACTGTGGGCATGAAATAGCATTTCAGATACAATGTGCTTTCAGATGTTTGCAGGATATTGGACCGCCAGCGTCAGGTATGGGTATAACTCCAGGGCTGTGAGCAATGGTGACTTCACACCCTTTTGCACTCCCCAGACAAGTCAGCAAAGTTTCTTTTTATGGGACAAGTTAACCAGGCCCCAGAGAGCTTCCAGGTGTCCTAGCCTCAGTGCTGTCAGACCCCATGATGCCTTGACTGCTTGGTTTGTCACCCAGCTGCTGAGAAGCCATGGCCTGAGCATGTCATTAAGACAGAGTTGGTCTGGTTAGGGATATTGGCCTAGTGACCCTGCCCCCATCCTGCACCAATCACTAAGACAACAGCTCCCAATGGGCCCCAAGGGCTTAGGAATCCCACTTGCACAGAGGGCAAGGTTGGCTGAGGTCAGACAAAGAGGGATTAATAGAGCCCTGTTCTCATTAAGCCACAAAGTGCCATTATGACAAGCTACAAGGGCTCTACCAGGAGATGTATCGTGCTTTCAAGTCACAGAGAACCTGGCAAACTAAAGAGAACGTTCCCAGCATGGTCCCCAAAGTCACCATGGTACCTAGAATTACAGAGGGACAAAAACAAATAGAAATAACCCAAATACCAAATGAGCGGCCATCTTCTAAGGCCTGGTGCAGCCGTCAAAGCACAGGCTTCAAATGACGGTGACCGTTGTTTTCATTAAACTCTTCATGATGCACGGAAACAAGTTCACGTACCGTGTGGTGACATTTTTGTAAAAGATGACATATACAATAATTTCTAAAAACGCTTCAAATTTGTTAGCAGCAGCTGAATCTAAAAACTGAGATGATGAAGAATATCGCTCTTGTCTGCAATTTCTATAGCGAATGGGTACTTCTCTTGGCTTCCTTTTGTGTGTGTTTGTATGTATGTGGAAGCCAGGTTAACAGTGGGGGGGTCTTCCTTAATTACTCCCTACATCATTTGTCAGATTTATTTTACTTTTAATTATGTGCATTCGTGTGTGCATGCCTGTGCATGTGTGCATGTGTGCACAGGTGCCCGAGATCAGCGGCTGTGGATTACTACCATGAGGTTTGAGTCATAGCAGTTGTGAGCTGCCTGATGGTGCTGGGCACTCAGTTTTGGTCTTCTGAAAGAAGTAAACCCTCTCAACTGCTGAACCCGCACTCCGGTCTCATCCTACCTTAGTTTCTGAGACAGAGTCTCTCAGTGAGCCTAGGGTTCAGCATTGGGCTAGAGCACCTGGTCAGCAAGATCCTCTTATTCCTGTCTCCACAGTACTTGGGATCACAGGAGTGTCTGGCCTTTTTCACGAGTGTTCTGGGAATAGAACTTGGGTCCTCATGCTTGCTTTATAAGCATTTATCTCTCTCATCCTTCTCTTGTATTTATTCTTTTTTATTGATTATATATGTATGTATACGTGTGTGTATATGTATACAAATGTGTGAATTACTTGCTTATTTATTTGTTTGTTTATTTATTTTCAAGCACTGGCGGTTCTCCTAGAGGATCTGAGTTCAATCCCTGCACTTACACAGTAGCTCACCCATGTTTATGACTCCCAGGGGACTCTAACACACTCTCTGGCCTTGGCAGGCATCAGGCATGCATGTGGTACACAGACATGCAAGCAAAACACCCATATACAAAACAAACAAAAACAAAAACAAAACCCCACTAAATTAATTTAAAAAAATGTTTCAGTCTCCTGCAAACAACCTATGAGTCTAAACGTTTTACCCGCTGCTATTCTTTTCTACGTTTTCTAGGCTGCTGTGTTTCATTTACCATCTCAGAAAACACAGAAGGGCTCGACCTTGACTAGGGAGGCTCGACCTTGATCATAGCACTAGGGAGGCTCGACCTTGATCATAGCACTAGGGAGGCAACTCAACCAGGGAAGAAACCTGGAGGCAGGAGCTGATACAGAGGCCATGAAGGGGCGCTGCTTACTGGCTTGCTCCCCATGGTTTGCTCAGAGTACTTCCCTACAGCACCCAGGACCACCAGCCCAGAGATGGCACCACCCACAATGGGCAGGGCCCTCCCCCAGCAATCACTAACTTAAAAAAGTGCCCCACAGCTGTATGTTGTGAAGACATTTTCTCACTTGAGGATCCCTCCTCTCAGATGATGCTAGCTTCTGTGTCAAGTTGAGATAAGACTGGCCAGCACACTCTCTTTTAGTTGGTAAAGCCAAATGCATGTTCTCTTTAAGCGGAGGCAGGGATAAGATGTGTCTGTGGCCTTGGTGCCAGAGAAAGTGACAGCTCCTCTCAGTCATGGGTCTCTTTCTATGCTGTGGTCTTATGGAATCTCTGTGTATATAATTTTACTACCTGCTCCAGAGTATCTTAGTCGCACACCTTCAATTAGCCTAGCATTTTTTGTTGTTGCTGAGGCATGGTCTGGTGTATAGCCAAGGCTGGCTCACAATCCTCCTGCTTCAGCGTGGTGAGTGGGAGGGATTACAGGTGTGATGTTTTGAAAGTGGCATCAAATTATCTCTGGAATGGAGACTATAATGGAAGGATGCCTTAAATGCCTGGGCTTGCAAAAGCAGTGGTTCTAGACTCTCAGGTCCTTCCAACTTCTCATTCTGCAGGACTTTTTTCTTTTTGATCCAACGATTGTTTCAGGCTGAACTTATTTCTTTATGTCAAATATTACTTAAAAAAAAAAACAACCCTGGAAACTCCATGATTCTAAAAGCTTTAAAAAAAACGAGATAAATGTATCAAAATTAAACATTTTGGACTGAGCATGACTACTGAGTGTCCAGTCCTAAACAAGTCACCAACATCATCACCAGCTCCAGGAACTCAAGTACTATTGCTAAAGAGGACAGGAGCCAGAGGGCGGGGAAAGAGTGCTGTGGAATGCTGTCGTCCAGATGTGACCCAGGCATCACACCCAAGAGAAACAGCAACTGTAGTTCCCTGTACAAGACTGAGCCATCCACATTCCATTATGGGTAGGGGAAAGGACAGAAGGTCCAGTCTGTGTCAGGAGTAACTTTCCTTGGTGCTGTAGCCATTGCTAAGTTTCCTTTGCTTAAGTAAGTAAGCCCCATACATGCTAATGCAAGTAAACTCTCTTAAACTTAATGAGACACACACATATACACACAAACACACACACAGACATACACAGACATACACACACATACACATACACACACATACACACACAGAGAACATGAATGGTCACTGGTTGGGAAAAACTAACAAATTCAGTGGGAAGAAGGAGGGTAACTGAGGCTAATTCAGAGTGAGAATGGCTGAAATATATCCATGTATGAAGTTCGAAACACAATCCAGTTCAAAAAAAGGGCAAAAAGATCTAAACAGATGTTTCTCCAAAGACAATGTGCATCTCATAACAGTCACATGAGAAGAAAGGCTACACCATGAGCTCTCGGGGGATGTCCACCAAAGCCACAACGTGATATACCTCAATGTGTTGGCTCCGATCAGAGCACAGACAGTGGCAGGAGGAGACAGTTAGGAACCTTTGGGCTCCTCTGGTGGGAATGCAAAATGGTGCATTCCAGAACACATTGTGTCAGGTCCATCAAACATTCAACTCGGAGTTCTCTCTTGCCTCAGCAACCCCTCTTCTGGGCACATGTGAAATGAAAGCATACTCTTGAATACATGCAAAAATGAAGGCTTACAGGACCGTCATCAACAGCATCACTTATAACATTCCATTGGTGAAATACCCAACAACTGAAGAAGAGATGGCCAGAAACATGCGACTTCCACAGGAAGGAATAAAGCACTCACAGATCATGCGGCGACATGAACGAACTTTGAGGTCTGTATTCTACCTGAAAGAAGTCAGGATTACCAATAGGTCATGTGTAAACATCATTCTGCTCGCAGAAAATGTCCAGAGGGGAATAAAAACAGAAAGTGTCTATCTAAGGTGTGTGTGTCTGTGTGTGTGTGTGTGTGTAGTGCTAAGTAGTGTGGAATTTCTCTCCCTTTCTCTCTCCCAGGTCTCTCCAGTACCTTGTTTTATCTTTCTTTTCGAGACAAGTTCTCAGTGTAGCTGAGGGTGGCCTCAAGTTCATGTGCCTCTTGCCTCTGCTCCTGAGTATCGATTGGTATTAGAGGTGTGTGTTACCACACCTGACTTGGATTTCTTTCTGAGGTGATAAATACTCTAAAATCTGTTGTGGTGATTGTATACTCTATGAATGTAATAAAACCCACAAAATTGTGCAGTTCATATGGATGTGCTGTAAGTAGGCCAATTATATCCTAATAAAGCCATTGAAAAGCTCCTGGTTGCTGGGTGTGGCGGCACATGCCTTTGAGAGGCAGAGGCAGGCAGATCTTTCTCTGAGTTAGAGGTCAGCCTGGTCTATAGAGTGAGTTCCAGGACAGTCAGGGTTACCCAGAGAAACTCCGAATGAAAACAAAACAATAAAAGAAAAGAAGGAAGGAAGGAAGGGAGAAGAGAAAGGAGAGAGAGAGAGAGAGAGAGAGAGAGAGAGAGAGAGAGAGAGAGAGAGAGAGAGAGAGAGAGAGAGAGAGAAAAGGAAGCATATGGTACTTGCCTTACTTAGCTCACCTAGAAGGCTGGGGACACAGATGGGAACTCAGGTGTGATCCTGAGCTGGTTTGAACTCCGGCTCAACCACTTGTCCAAGTTGCCCAAGCCCACAGTGCAACATTCTCAGACAATCACTGCATGTCCTTACTTGGGAAACAGTGACACCTGAGGCATAGTGTGCTTGTGTGGTTCTGGAGGTGTGAGCACCAGAGGAGCTGAAGATGCTGTGTCCTGGAGGGACAGCTATGGTTTGAATATGTCCCCCAGAGTTCCCATGAAGGGGCTTGGGTGATAGCACAATTTGTAAAAGACTTCCTGTATAAGCATGCCTCCCTAGAACTTCAAGAAAGGCTGGACATGCTGCTATACTCTTGTGATTCCAGCCCTGACAGGCAGAGACTGGCGAATCCCTGGGGCTTGTTGGCCACTCAGTAAGTTCCAGGAGAGTGAGAGACACTGTCTCTAAACCAAAACCAAAACAAAACAAGAGGATGGTTTTTGACCAACACCCAAGGTTGGTCTCTGGTACACACACACACACACACACACACACACACACACACACACACACACACGAAGGAAATCTAATTCCCCAAATGTATATGCTGATGATATTTGGAGAGCTGGAGCCCTTTTCGGAGCTAGTTAAGACTAGGGTGTGGCCACTATGATAATCTTAGTGGCCTTATGAAGAGAGGAAGGAAACTGGAGCTGGCATGCTGGGTTGCTGTTTCACCATGTGATGATGTCCTCTGTCCGCAAGGCCAGATGCCTAGCAGATGACACAGCACATGCTCTTTTACTTCCCAGTCTCCAGAACCACTGGCCAAATAAACATCTATTCTTTATAATCTACTTGGTCTCAAGTACTTTGTTATAGCAACAGAAAACAGGCAAGTCTCTCTAAGGTCCCTGTCCTCGGAAGGTGTTACAAATACACGGGGCTTGTAGATTCCCTTTATAGGAATGAACTACTGCTGGTCTTGCTAATGTTTAAATAACAGTGTTGGAGCCCTGAGAGATGGCTTAGAGCTTGCTGCCAAGGCTGACCTCAATTCCCAGAACCCATACGGTAGAAGGAGAGAACAGATGCTAGCAGGCTGTCCTCTGACCTTCACAGACACCATTGGATACGTACTCCTCCAACAAATGTTTAAAAATCAAATAGCAATTCACAAAGTTTATGGGAATGAGAGTCTCAGGGAGACAGGAACTGCCGGGTAGCTGTAGGAAGCTATTCTGCCCTATTCCACAGGAAGCCCAGGGATGGATGGTAAGAGAGGTGGCTATCCACACTTGGCGCCTAGCTGGAGTGGCAGTAGGCTTTTAGTCTACACTTATGTCCTACTCTTTGGGACCCCTGAATCAGCAACTGTATTTAAAGCCTGACCAGGGGTAGCCCTCGGTCTGGAGGCCTTGCTTATAAAATTAGTGAATCAACGCTGGGCCCCTGATGACTGGAGATTTGAGGGCAGAGGACACAAGGCCAGAGTGCCTGACATGGTGGTTTTGAACAGACTCTAGCCAGCTTGAGCATGACAAACCTGGCTCTGGAAGGCCTTGCCCTTCTCCCCCAACTGTTAGATTGCATCCCTCAAGGTAGCCCCCAAGGTCTATTCCCTTATTTGGTCACTTTCTCATATTGAGGCTGACTACCAAGGTCCAGCTATCAAAGTACTGAAGTCCAGTAATCAAAAGCCCTCTTTGACTCACCTAATTAACATTCCCAATTAAAATTAAACACCTCATCCTAACACAGGTTTCTCCCCTTTACCTTTATAAACCACCATTTGCCTGTGGGTGGTGTCTGTCTCCTCTCTATCCAGAGGCAGTCATTTGTCCCCCACAGGAACAAATATCTCTACCTCTCTCTCCCTTGTTCCCTTCCTCTTCTCCCACATCTTCTGTCTCCTGTCTTTGTCTTTTATCCCCTGCCCCTTGTCCCTCTGGGACAAATAAATCTCCTTTGAGCTGAGATTTTGGTCTTGGGGTGTTTGAAGCAGTCCTTTCAGGTCTCTGTAGGCCACCCCTCTGGAGGCCCAGGGAGCTTTTCTCAAACTCCTTCAGCAAACTCGAATGTGCTCATATTTCCAGGGTGTTCTCTCTCAGAGTCCCACTGCTCAACTCCTGAGGAAGTTGTTCTTTTCCACACAGTGACTTCGCATATGTCATTAAGACAATGGCATGCTGAGAATCAAACCCTATTTGTCTAAACCAGAAGTCTCCATGTCTCCCTATCCCTGGCCCCATCACCCTCATTTCTGTACCCCAGTGCTGGCTTCCCTGTAACTCAGGCTCCCTGCACATGATCCATCTAAATCGGAGGCTGGGAGCTTCCGTTTAATGTCCCAAGGGAGAAAAGGAGAAAGCAGCATTGCTGACTGTTCCGACTTCCAAGCCCGAGTCTGTCTCTCAGGATGCCTGTTGTTGCCAAGAGAGATGAAGCAGATGTCTTGGCAGTAGCTTCAAACACTTCCTGCCAAACCAGGGGAGAGCTTGTCTTCAGTCTAGCTGCAGCCAAGAGAGACAAGCCCCAGCCTACATTAGTCACAGGAAATGCTCACACACACATCGAGAGAGCATCTCAAACCTGGGAGGCCTGCAGCTCCCAGCAGTCAGCCTCTCTTCAACAGGATTTCAACACTGACTGCAGAAGTTGCTTGGCTAGGCTGTGACAGGCTTTAAGGTCCAGCCTCTAGCCCTATCCTGCTGATAGACTTCCCAGGTCTTCCCTTTTTTTTTCCCATGATGCTTTGTTCCTTGTTTGGCAGGGAAGGAGATAGGGCAGGGAAGTTCTACCTTAATACTCTAGGTTTATCTTTTTAGGTTTTTAGGGGATTGATAAAATGCACACAGCATAACGTTTACCATTCTAACCATTCCCAAGTGTCCCAATTCGGTGGTATTTAGTACATTCACTCTACGGTGCAACCATCACCACCACCCATTTCCAGAACGTTTTGCCACTGCAGGAGGCTGCTTATACTCAACAA